>JAECUM010012951.1:0-40973 GCA_016617855.1 Megalonaias nervosa
CATATTCATGATGAAAATAACATCTTGGATATTTGAAGTGCACACAGCCAGAACTGAGCCTTACATTCGCTTTTGAATTTCAATCCGGTTTTGAGTTCTAGGTTTTGATAACTTATTTGCTAAAAAATATTATAGAGTTGTATGATTTTAGACACCATGATATAGAATTGCGTACAATTAATGTTATTGCTAAGATTTAGGTTAGTGTAGTATAATATTAATAATGTAAAGATAGGTTTGTTATTGTTAGCGATACTAATAGTGTATGGACTGGGGGTTTATTGTTATTGCTGTTCTATGATCTTAATTACAAAATTTAAAGGGGCACAATATTTCCCGTAGGTTTATATCCGAATCAATAAAGTAAATAAACTCCTTACCTTGAATGAAGTTGTTAAGGTGGAGTGGAGAGTAATTAGCGGTTTTACAGTCACGGTTTGTGTGATTCCTTTGTCTTGTGTTGGAGGCTCCCTGCTGTTACTGCTGCTGTCTTGCCTTTGTTCTTTGTTCGTAGTCAGTCAGTGTAGTCAATTGCAGTTTCTAATTCCTCTTTACTCGCTGTTCGTAAATAATTTGTGTAGTTTCTTGTTTCTTTTTTTGGGGGGGGGGCACCAGACAGATGTCCCCCCCCCCCACTTATCCAAAAAAAAAAAAAGTTTCTATGTGTGAGTGTTTCCCCCTCAGAGGTGTTGCAAGTGTATTTATTTTAAAACAGAATTTTGTTCCCAATTTTGTGTGGGGTATTCTTTTTTCCCTAGTGTTATCTAAAAGATGAGTTCCCCTCTCTGGTCTAAAGCACCAGTTAGTTTCTTGTTTCTTGTTAGGCGCTGGGGACTTGCAGGGCAATTCTAGTCAATTTTCTTCTGTTAGTGAAAATTTCCTTGGAGCGGTGCCACAAGCGTGCGTGCCCTATCGTGTCTGTACCCAGACTACTCTCTTGCACTGTGTTGGTCTTGCACTCAATCAATCAATCACTAGGGATTATAGTCGCTTATGCACTGTGTGCTTGTGCGACTTGTTTCAGTCCCAGGCTGGACCTGAGGCCCTTTCGGGGCTCTCTGCCCTTGGCTGGGCGATAGCCTCTCTAGGGAGGCACTCGGCCCGGGTTGGATGCCGCCCCAGGCTGGGTGACATTGCTCCCCTAGAGAGGCACTTAGCCCCGTGCTGGGCTTTTAGCCCAAGTGCTGGGCCTTTACCATAGCTTTTCCGGCAAACCCTAGACCTTTGACATACAGTCCATATCTACACAGCTGGCGAGGAAAGGAGGAGATGGAACCCAGAAAAGGCCGCGCAAAAACACCACGGAAGCGCCCCAGGGACAGCCACACAGGGCACACCAAGACCCGCAACCACGCGCCCCGACCTAACGGCCAAGTCGGTTTTAATGTCACATCTAGTCCAGTTGTGCTAATGGACTTCCTTATACCAATATTGTGTGAGCCACCTATTCAATTGGTAAAGCAATCATTGAGTTTTAAATTTGGTGCATTGGGTATTATTGTTGAATATGAATTTCGTGTACATAGTGTACTTGTCCGTTTTCCGAAAATATTTCCCAATCTGGGGGAAGGTTTGCCCTTCCATTTTTATCATCTTAATTTGGTGACTATGTAGGTTTTGTTTTTGACGACGAGGAGGGATCGTAAGGATCACGATTGTTTTTGTAGTGGGTCTTCATGAGCCAAATTGAAGACCCTTGGTTTTTGCGTTAACTGGGACCCTCTGGTGTCCATATGAGCTGGGTACTGCAATACCTCCTTCTTGCGAGGAGTAATTGCAACTCGATATGGATGCGCTGTGTTTGTCCGATAGGGTTTTGTGGGGCAGCAGGTAGAGCTTCCTGGACTGCCCCTTGCCTTTGAGTTTGTCCGTACCAGGGTACGCTATGCTTGTCCGGTGGGGGTGGGGGGTTTGTGTGGCAGCAGGAAGCCCTACCTGGACTGCCACTTTCCTTTGTTATTGTCCGTACGCTTGTCCGGGGTCCGCTATGCTTGTCCGGTCGCTTGTCCGGGTATGCTATGCTTGTCCGGTGGGGTAGGTTGGGGTTTTGTGGGGCAGCAGGTAGTGCGACCTGGACTGCCCCTTGCTTTGATGGTTGTCTGGCAATTTGAGTTATGTAGTTATTATCTTTTTGAATTGGCAAGTTATAGATCTTTTCAAGTTGGCAAATGTTGACGTCTTCTGTAGTGGTTAGTTGCGATTGAGTGGAAATGTACATCTTTTCTCTGTACATTTCCCCTATTCTGTTTTTCGATTGATGGTAGTCTCCAATGGTGTAAAGTTGGTGTCTTCTCTATTAGCTTCTTCTGTTATACACATTTATCCTTTTGGTGCGCCCTGGCAAGATCTTTTCTGCAGTTGTTCTGTCTAGTAATGTCCGTCTGTATTAGTAATGTTGGTAAATTTTGTTGTTTTTTTTTGTTTTTGTTTTTTTTTTTTAATAAAATTTTTATTTGTAGTTCTTTATTTGTTGGGTTATATTTTTCCATTCATTATTTAATTAATTCATGAAGTAAAATGGGGTGTTAAGTATAAAGGATTGAGTTGTTATATTATTTTGATTTAATTTCTATGATGGATTCTGCATTATGATTTGACCGTATATATCCTCTAACCTTATGTCAAAAGCCGCTTCTATACGGTTGTTTTTGTACGTCCTTAGCGCTGTTCTACGACAAGTACTTTAGTGTGGGAAACTAGAAATTCCATGCCGTATACTTCGATAGGCATGTATTCAAGTAGCAGTTTAGTGTCTTGTATCAGTAATAAGATGACTCATTAATGGGTGTATACAATTGGCTTGCAAGGGGGGGGGGGTTCGACCTACTACTGCCCCGAATACTGTATAATATTACAGTCCTATTTGAATGAACTACAGGGCATGTTACTATTAATGAAAGTGGTACCTAGATTAAATATTGAAAAGGTTTGTCGGAAATAGCTTAATTTGATGTTTTAGATTTATTGGTGTGGTCCCTCTCCGAGTCATCATCATCTGAGGGACCCCCTAGTCCGAAACATAATCGTTTTTATATATATTTTTGTTTTCTTTAGGTTGTGTGTGCAATTTGTATTATTTTAAGAATTTCTTTTTAAGATATTTTTGTATTAGGGTTAAAACACCTTTCCTACTCTAGTGTATATAGGAGCTTTATCCCCGGTCTGGGAGTCACTGCTCATTTAATTTCTAGTGATCTTTGCCAAAGATCTATGTTGCCCTGTGTGTGCTATATGTTTGTGTTATTTGTCTTGTCTGCATTTATATTATTGTTTGAGCTGGCTTTCAAAAGGATCAAATTTTCTAAGTTTTTTTTTTAATTTTATGGGTTCCTTGTGCTTCAGGAGACCGGTTGTGATCTATGTCAATACCGGTCTCCCTAGCTTTGTAACCCTGTTTTTATTTTAGTGTATGTCAAGAGAAGATAGATAGATATAGGACAGTAAGTGTGCTATATTTAAGACCTTACAGGTATATATTGTAACATATCTTAATTATATTCTCTTATTGTTTTCATTATCATATTTATAAAGTTTATTATTTCACCATATATTTCTTTATCATAAATTTCATTGGTGTATAAAAGATGAGAATTTATATTAGTTCCATATTTTGTAAATATCTTTGATTTAATATTTTCTCTTACAAGTTTGTTATTTGTACATTCCAGAATTAAATGTTTCTTGGAATCTATATGTCCTTTACATAATCTACATTTAGGTATTTTATTCGTTAGATGCCTATCAAAGGCCACCTCTCCCGTTAGCCATCTATCGTGAATATAGTAGAACAGTCTGCTTTGGGTGGCTGGCACCTTTATGCCTGCCCAATTTTTCCAGATCATTTCCCAGTTATAAGTTGGATATTTTAATTCTATTTCGTGTTTCTCATTTAAAAGAGGTTCCATTTATATCTTATATATGTCTTTCCCTTTTTTCCGTAGTTCTTCTTTGTTTCTACTGATGTATAATAATTCTTTAACTCTTCTAAAATAGCCCGGAGGTTCCAGGAGTTTAACAAGTGAGTTATTTTTATATATATTTTCATTGAATCTACATAAGTATCCATATAAATATATGTTTATAGCCTGCCATGGGTATATTGGTTTTTCATCTAAAGTTTTAAACCTATTTAAAATCATCGCTTTTTGTTTCAGACTTAGATTAGAGAGGTCTAATCCCCCCCTTTCTTTGGGTCTGCAAACATATTTCTTTGCTAAATAGTGAATTTTGTTCTCCCAAATAAAGCTCATTATTTTTCTTTCTAAATTGCCGATCATGGCTTCTGTTAAATGAGTTGTGTTCATAATGTAATTTAATTGGCTATATAGGTAAGTTTTAGCAACTTGTATTCGGTCTATTAAGTTAATCCTGGTATGCGACCAAGTTTCAATTTACGCGTCTAATTTTGATATTAGCTCACTGTAGTTCTTTTGAGTTGAGTTCAGTCCAAACGTGATTCCTAGTGCTTTTACACGAGTTTTAATCAAGTTTGGCGGGAGACCTGGATGATTTCCACGCCAGTTTCCTATTAATAAAATTTCAGTCTTGCTGCGATTTATTGCCGATCCAGAGACTTTCCCAAATTTTATAAATTCTTCTTGTAGATGCTTAAAAGAATATTCGTCTCTGGTAAAGTTAATGCAGTCATCTGCATGTAGTATAGTTTTAAATTCCTCTTTCATATTAGGTATTCTTAATCCTTGAATGTTAGAGTTGTTTTTTATATTTATATTCAAGGATTCTATGGCTATAGCGTATAGTATCATTGACAACGGGCAGCCCTGTCTGACTGAACGTTCAAGCGGAAATTCACCCGTCAGGGCTCCATTTACTATTATTCTTGACGTTATATTTCTATACATAGCTTTTATCCAATTTATTAAATTGGCTCCAAACCCACATTTCTCTAATGCCTGAAAGATAAAATCATGTTCTATTCTGTCAAACGCCTTTTCTTGATCAAACAGATACATTATTGCTTTCTCATTTTTACTTTTCACTAAATCTATTATTGCCGCAATTGATAGAGTATTATTTATAATTTTCCTTCCCACTCCCCCCACAGCTTTGGTTAAAGTCTATTATGTTATTTAAACATTTTCTAATTCTAATTGTTATTATTTTACTCAAAATTTTGTAATCCGTATTTAAAAGAGTTATTGGTCTCCAATTCTTTAAGTTGTTTCTTTCTCCTTTCCCCTTATATATTAAAGTGATTATCCCTTCCCTTAGTGTTTTTGGCATTTCCCCTTTTAATAAAATATTATATAATAATTCTAAAATATCAACCAAATCATTTTTAAAAACAATATAAAAGTCGTTAGTTAGTCCATCTGAGCCGGGCGATTTCCCTTTTTCCAAACTATTAATTGCATTTATTATTTCATCTCTTGTAATATATTTCTCACAATATTCTTTATCTTGCATCCCTATTTGTTTATACTTAGTTTCTTGCACATATTGCTTTATATTTCCTATTTCTATTTGTTGTGTTTTAAATATGTTTGTATAATATTCCTTGATACCTTAAGGATTTTTTGTTTATCTTTGACAATTTCTTCCCCCAGTTCCATTTCCTCTATCTTTTTTTTGTTTCCCCCTTTTTAATTCTATTCTTTTATATAGTCCCCTTCCTTTGTTGTATAATTTATTAAATTTCCCCGCCCTAATTTTAACACTATTTAATTTTTTCTTTTCCAAATCTTCCCATAGTTTAACTATCTGTTTATCTTCCTTTGTATGAGGCATATTCTTTTGCTGTATTTCTGAAAAGCATTTCTGTAACCAAATTTCTCTTTGCTTTTCTATTTTACTATAATATTTTGTCAGGTCTTTTATTTCTTTTTTAAAATTTTCCCAATCTGTCAATATGTCTCCTATGTCGATTTGTTTAAGTCTATTTATGAATGTTTTAACAGTTTCTATGTAAATTTTGTTTCCTAAATGTGAATTGTTCATTTTCCATATCCCATACCCCCATTTAATTTTGTTTCCAAATTCTATTTCTAGTTCCACCAAATTGTGGTCTGCTATTTTTTCATCTTTAATATTGCATTTTTTAATCATTGCAATTTGATTATCAGAAATATAAAATGTGTCTAGTCTACTTCCTTTATTTTTCTTGTATATATAAGTATATTTTCTAGTGTTGTCGTTTTTCCATCTAAAAGTATCTATTAAGTTGTTAGTTGTAATAAAGAATTTTACCCATTTTCTTAATGCTTTATCCGATTCTCCGAGTTTTTCACTTTTATCTTCCTCCTTTAAAATCCAATTAAAATCTCCTCCTATAATACAAGGTTCCCTAAATTGTTGCATATAGTTTGTGATTTTTTTTTATAAATTTTGTTTTAGTTGGCGAAATACCCCCTGTTGGTACATAAATGTTAAAAAAAGTTCCAATTATTCAGTTTAATATGTACTAATCTACCTTGGAATTCAGTATTTATCTTAATTTCTTCAAAGTTTAAGCCTTTGGCCTCTTTCCGAACTATTGTTGCAACTCCAGCTATTTTTTTCCCTGGGTAGTTGTTTGTGATTACTAAGGCGTCTAGCTCTTCTTCCAGTAATTTCACTTCTTGTTCGGTTAGACCATGTGTCTCCTGGATAAAAATAATATCATATAACTTGGCATAATCTATAGTTTTCTTTTCTTTATTTTTAAATCCATTTATATTTACAGTCAAGATTTGGAGGTTTAGTCCCTCCATCTTGGCTGTAATTGGTTCATTGTTTTATATATGGTATAGATTATTATTTAACAGAAATTATAATATTCTTCTTAGTGAGCAATCCTTTTAGCCTTATACTCCTGTATGGTCAGAGGTCTCCTCTGGGGATCCCTCTGTTGCTCTCTGTTAAGTGATATAGCTCTTTGAGATTCTCTTGCCTCCTTTATCAGTTCAACTACCTCAGGCTCAGATGGAGTCCTTGGAGTTGATGCAGATCTTTTCCTCTTCTGCACCAGGATTGGTGTTATAGATTCTTTTTTCCGCGCCTCCTTTTGGTGGCGACTCCAGTATAATGGATTCTTCTATGGTTTGTTTCTCCGTTACAAAACAAGTTTCTTTTTTCCCATCTTTCTGTTTGTCCTTGGTTTCCTGTTCTTTTAGTTTTTGCAACTTTCTTGCTCTAGCCTTTGCTTTTTTTTTTTTCTTCTGCTGAGCTTGTTTGCCTCGCATCTAGCCATTTATCGGATTCATCGGTAGTATTTGCCGTCGTGTTGCACGTATCTGCCGGTAAGTTCACTTCTGCTCCTATCTGTTTTTGTTCTGTTTCCTCATTTGTTTCTTTTTGAATTTCTTCCTCTCCTTTTTCTATTCCTTCCATCTCTGTCGAGGGGGTTACCGTCTGTCCTTTTTCCCCTGCCACCACAACTGCATAGCTGCTTTGTATTGAGTGGAATTAAAATGGATTAAAAGAATTAATAAACAAAACATTTGTGAATTGCAATATTTAATATTAAGTATGTTAAATTTGTAGCATGAAAGTGGTGTGTGTTAATAATAAATTAAATTCTTAACTTTAGGCAATAAACAAGTGCAGTTTTATTGAATAAACGGGATTTTGAAGGAGGTTTAAGTTTTATATTAGTTTAAATTAGTGTAAGTGTTAATGTTATTTATTATAAAAGGATTTCTTAACCTTACGGGAGAGTATTGAATAAGCAGTGAGATAACTAATGTTAAGTTTAGTATTTATATAGTGAATTTATTAATATTAAGGTGGATTCTTTACCTTGCGCGATAAGCAAGTCCTATTTTATTGAATAAACGGCATTTAAACTAGTATTTCGTTTGTTATAAATTAAAATAGGATTAAGTTTTGTTTTAGATTAATTAATGTAAATATTAGTATTGATAATTATAAGATGGATTCTTTACCTTGCGCGATGTGTGTGTTGTGTAGTTTGTCTAGTCCAGTCCATGGTCAGTTTTCCTTTGTTCCTTTGTTCTGGGGAGTGACCCCCGGCAGCTGCAGCCATGTGCTTGGCGTGTAGAGTGCTCTTTGTAGTCCTAGAATCTCAGTTTCGGTGATATCCTTTGATAAATCCCGTGTGTGAATCCTTTTCATCTGTTTTGTTGTTTTTCTTGAGTTACTTGAAGTCCAGCTTCGATGTATTTGCTTCGATGTATTTGTTGAACTCAGCAGCAGCGTGGCGCACGTCCGTCCTCCCCGGCGTCCATCTTCAAGTTGATGTGGTCTTGCACTAGACTTGACTTGACTTGAGGGATTATAGTCGTTTATGCACCATGTGCTTTACGACTGTAGGTCCCGGGCTGGACCAGAGGCCCCTATTGGGGCACTCCAGGCCCAAGGCTGGGCAATAGCCTCTCTTGGGGGGCACTCGGCCTCGGCTGGATGCCGCCCCAGGCTGGGCGACATTGCTCCCTAGAGAGGCACTTAGCCCCGTGCTGGGCTTTTAGCCCAAGTGCTGGGCCTTTACCAAAGCTTTTCCGATTGACCTCTGACCTTTGACATTCAGTCTACATCCACACAGCTGGCGAGGAAAGGAGGAAACGGAACCCAGTAAAGGCCGCGCAAAAACACCACACAGGGCACACCAAGACCCGCCACCACGCGCCCCGACCTAACGGCTAGGTCGGTTTTAATGTCACATCTAGTCTAGTTGTGCTAATGGACTTCCCTATATCAGTGTTGTGTGAGCCACCCATTCAATTGGTAGAGCAATCATTGAGTTATAAATTTGGTGCATTGGGTATTATTGTTTAGTTTGAATTTTGTGTACATAGTGTACTTGTCCGTTTTCCGAAAATATTTCCCAATCTAGGGTTTTGTGGGGCAGCAGGTAGAGCTTCCTGGACTGCCCCTTGCCTTTGTTATTATCCGTACGCTTGTCCGGGGAATGCTATGCTTGTCCGGTGGGGTAGGTTAGGGTTTTGTGGGGCAGCAGGTAGTGCGACCTGGACTGCCCCTTGCTTTGATACTTGTCTGGCAATTTGAGTTCTGTAGTTATTATCTTTTCGAATTGGCAAGTTATAGATCTTTTCAAGTTGGCAAATGTTGACGTCTTCTGAAGTGGTTAGTTGCGACTGAGTGGAAATGTACATCTTTTCTCTGTACATTTCCCCTTTTCTGTTTATCGATTGATGGTAGTCTCCAATGGTGTAATTTCTGCAGTTGTTCTGTCTAGTAATGTCCGTCTGTGTTAGTAATGTTGGTAGATTGGTGTATTATATATATATATATATATATATATATATATATATATATATATATATATATATATTTTTTTTTTTTTAAATTAAAATTTTTATTGGTAGTTCTTTATTTGTTGGGTTATATTTTCCATTCGTTATTTTATTAATTGGTGAAGCAATTTGGGGTGTTAAGTATAAGGGATTAGGTTGTTTTATTATTTTTTATTTTATTTCTGTGATGGATTCTCCAATTATGATTTGACCGTATATATCCTCTAGCCTTATGTCAAAAAACCGCTTCTATAAGGATGTTTTAGTACGTCCTTAGCGCTGATCTACGACAAGTACTTTAGTGTGGTAAAGTAGAAATTCCATGCCGTATACTTTGATATGCATGTAATCAAGTAGCGGCTTAGTGACTAGTCTTGTATCAGTAATAAGATGACTCGTTAATGGGTGTATACAATTGCCTTGCGGGGGGGGGGGGGTTGTCCTACTACTGCGCCGAATATAGTATAATATTACAAGCCTATTTGGATGAACTATAGGGCATGTTACTATTAATGAAAGTGGTACCTAGATTAAAGGTTTTGTCGGAAATAGCTTAATTAAATGTTTTGAGTAGAATTAAAACGTATTGAAAGAATTATTGAGCAAAAGATTTGTGAATTGCAATATTTAATATTAAGTATGTTAAATTTGTAGCATGAAAGTGGTGTGTGTCAATAAAAAATTGAAATCTTAATTTTAGGCAAAAAGCAAGTGCAATTTTATTGAATAAACGGCATTTTGAAGTAGGATTTAGTTTTATATTAATTTAAATTAGTGTAAGTATTAATGTTATTTATTATAAAATTATTTTTAACCTTATGCGAGAGTTATTGGATAAGCGGCGAAACAACTAGTGTTAAGTTTAGTATATAAATATTGAGATTATTAATATTAAGGTGGATTTTTCCTTTGCGCGATAAGCAAGTCCTATTTTTAGATTAAACGGCATTTAAACTAGTATTACGTTTGTGTTAAATTAAAATAGGATTAAGTTTTTGTATTACATTAATTAAATGTAAACATTAGTACTGTTAATTATAAGATGAATTCTTTACCTTGCGCGATGTGTGTGTTGTGTAGTTTGTCTAGTCCAGTCCATGGTCTGTTTTCCTTTGTTCTGGGGAGTGACCCCCTGCAGCTGCAGCCATGTGCTTGGCGTGTAGACCGCTGCTTGCAGTCCTAGAATCTCAGTTTCGGTGATATCCTTTGATAAATCCCGTGTGTGTATCCTTTTCATCTGTTTTGTTGTTTTTCTTGAGTTCCTTGAAGTCTAGGTTCGATGTATCTGTTGAACTCAGCAGCAGCGTGGCGCACGTCAGTCCTCCTCGGCGTCCATCTTGATGAATGATGGATGAGGTCTTGCACTTGACTTGACTTGAGGGATTATAGTCGTTTATGCACTATGTGCTTTACGACTGCATATCCCGGGCTGGACCAGAGGCCCCAGTTGGGGCACTCCAGGCCCAAAGCTGGGCAATAGCCACTGAAGGGGGGCACTCGGCCACGGCTGGATGCCGCCCTAGGCTGGGCGACATTGCTCCCCTAAAGAGGCACTTAGCCCCGTGCCGGGCTTTTAGCCCAAGTGCTGGGCCTTTACCAAAGCTTTTCCGATTGACCTCTGACCTTTGACATTCAGTCTATATCCACACAGCTGGCGAGGAAAGGAGGAGACGGAACCCGAGAAACAGCCGCGCAAAGCGCCACAAAACCGCTCAGGGAACAGCCACCCAGGGCACACCAACACCAACCACCCTGCGCACCGACCCAACGGCATGGTCGGTTTTAGTGTCATATCTAGTCCAGTTGTGCTAATGGACATCCTTATACCAATGTTGTGTAGGCCTCCCGTTCAATTAGTCGAGCATTTGTAGGGTTATTAATTTGGAGGGCTGGGTATTAATATAATTGGAATTTTGTGTACATAGTGTACTTGTCCGTCTTCCGAGATTCTTTCCCAATCTGGAGGGAGGTTTGCTCTTCCGTTATGATTATACGTAATTGATAAATGTGTTTGGTTAGTTTTTGTTTTGGACGAGGGGGTCGTCAAAAGGATCATGTTAGGTTTGTGCTGGATCTTCATGAGCCAATTTGAAGACCCTTGGTTTTTGCGGTAACTGGGACCCCCTCTCTCTCAACTCCCACATTTGTCACCTTAACGGGGTTCTTAGTGAGGAATCTGTTGAGTCAGCATGGCCTTGCGACTATCAGGATCTCACCCGGGTGTATGCTAATATGGTTTCCCTAGCACCCGTTTTGTGCCCGTTTGCTTGTCTTGTGGGAGGTGTGAGGAGAGGGTTTTGTGTCCATATGAGCTGGGTACTGCAATATCTCCTTCTTGCGAGGAGTAATTGCAACTCGATATGGATGCGCTGTGCTTGTCCAGTCGGGTTTTGTGGGGCAGCAGGTAGAGCTTCCTGGCCTGCGCCTTGCCTTTGAGTTTGTCCGTACCAGGGAATGCTATGCTTGTCCGGTGGGGAAAGGGGTTTGTGTGGCAGCAGGTAGGCCTGCCTGGACTGCCACTTGCTTTTGATATTGTCCGTACGCTTGTCCGAGGAATGGAATGCTTGTCCGGTGTATGAAATGCTTGTTCGGGGTTGTGACAGAAAGTCCGCACGCTTGTCCGGGGTAGGCTATGTTTGTCCGGTGTACGCAATGCTTGTCCGGGGTATCCAGAGGGGAAGGGGGTTTGTGTGGCAGCAGGTAGGCCTGCCTGGACTGCCACTTGCCTTTGATATTGCCGCACACCTGTCCGAGGTATGTTATGCTTGTCCGGTGTATGCAATGCTTGTCTGCACGCCTGTTCGAGGTGTGCCATGCTTGTCCGGCGTATGCCATGCTTGTCCGGAGTATGCTATATTGCCCGTGAGCTTGTCCGGGGGAACGCTATGCTTGTGTAGTGTATGCAATGCTTGTCCGAGGTATTCTATGCTTGTCCGGTGAGGCAGGTTGATGGTTTATGGGGCAGCAGGTAGTGCGGCCTGGACTGCCCCTTGCTTTGATATTTTTCAGGCAAATGGTGTAGTTATTTATATCTTTTCGAATTGGCAAGTTGTTTATCTTTTCAATTTTGGTGGGTGGCAATGTACAGTTGCGTTTGTGTGGCAATGTACATATTTTCGGTGTACATGTCTTCTGGAGTGTTGAGTTCCGATTGGGTGGCAATGTACATCGTTGCGGTGTACATTTTCCCGTTTCTCTGCCCGTGACCGTCGTTGTTGTTGACCCTTCCTGTTCATGGGCCTGGTTCGGTACAAGGTGTGTCCGTTCGTGTGTTATTGGTGTTAGTATATGGGGTTGGTTCGGCACAAGGAGTGTCCGTTCGTTAGGTATCAGTAGTGTACGTTCGTGTGTTATTGATGTTAGTACATTATTTCAATAAAAATGTAATTAAATAATAATAATAAAAAAAAAAATTTCCCCTGTTCCCTTAAGATGTAAGAAAACAGTAGTTACTATCCATGTAGGTGAGGTTGTTAGGTTTGTAGTCATTTGTTAGTGTGGGATTATTTAGGTTTTGCAGCTGAGTAAGTAGACAGGTGAGTTGGAAGACTTGGTTAGCTTGTCAATTTGCAATGTTGGGGAAATGAAGTGTGCGCATGCGTGTTAAGTGACATAAAATGTAGTAAAAGAGTATATAATTTTTTTTTTTTTTTTTTCTCCCTTCTTTAAGATGTCAGTTGCTATCCATGCAGGTGGGGTTGTTCGGTTGGTAGTTGCTTGCTAGTGTGGAAATATTAGGTGCTATCCATGTAGGTGGGGTTGTTAGGTTTTTAGTCATTTGTTGGTGTGGGATTATTTAGGTTTTGCAGTTACTTGTTAGTGATGCTTAATAAGTAGCCAGGTGGGTTGGAAGACTTGGTTAGGTTGTCAATTTGCAATGTTGGGGGAATGAAGTATGCGCATGCGTGTTAGGTGACATAAAATGTAGTTAAAAAAAATATATAATTTTTTTTTTTTTTTTCCCCTCCTTTAAGATGTCAGTTGCTATCCATGCAGGTGGGGTTGATCGGTTGGTAGTTGCTTGCTAGTATGGAGACATTAGGTGCTATCTATGCAGGTGGGGTTGTTAGGTTTGCAGTTATTTGTTAGTGATGTAGGTGGTAGGCGGAGAGATGTAATGCTAGATGCTAGGTGGGCTAGATTGTGTCGGTGTTGATTATGTTATCATGTTTTTCGTGGTGAGTTTTAGGTTTTATTCCAAAGGTTATTGTGGGTGTGGGTTTTTAGATGTGATGTAGTATATTTATGTCTCTTAGGTAATAGATTATGTTGTTATAGGTCAGCATTAGGTTCTTGTTTTTAGTTGTATCCAGCATATCGGGGTATGTCTCGGGGGATCCAATGCGACGTTGGTACTCCTGGAATGTCGACCTCTGTAGGTGGTACTTGCCGCAGTCGTTGAATATATGCTGAAGGGATTGAATGGTTGTGCAATGCAGGCAGTTTCTATGGGTCGAGGTGTTTGTTAGACCTTCGGTCAGAATGAGTGTTTACCCCGTTCTGATACGGTTGAGGGCTCGCAGTTCCTCATTGTTAAATGTTTGGGAAGTATGACGTGTCTGTTAATTTCCCTTTGTATCTGGTATAGCGTCCTGCCCTTCATGGTTAGGTCCCATTGTGTTTGTCATTTGGTATTTATCTGTTGTCTAGCTTGACTGTAGAGTTCCTGTACGCTGTATGGGATGTCCTGAATTTTCAGCAGCTGTAGGCTGTGCTTGGCTGTCAGGTCGGCCAGGTCATTTCCTGCGAGATTGATGTGTGAGGGGACCCAGAGAAATTCTACTTGATACTGGTTCCTTCCCAGTTGACGTAGTGTGCACATGGTCTCTTCTAGCATGTTGCTCCGACTCCGTGATGTTCCTGTTTCCAACGTTGTAAGTACACTAAGCTAGTCGGTGAGGATGAGTTATTTCTTTGATGGTTGCTGTTTTATCCATTGCAGGGCATGTTGGATGGCCCAGAATTCCGCGGTATAGATGGAGCATCCGTCTGGGAGTCGGGCTTCTATTTTGTGCAGGTGTGATGGTACCACGATAGTGGATGCCGTCCTGTTGAGTGTTGTTGACTTCGATCCGTCGGTGTAGATCTTGATGTATTGTGCGTAGTGTTGTTCGTGGCTTTGGTTGATTTCGGCGAGTAGTTTCCATGGGTTGTGATGTTTGTTTTCGAAGGATAGTATGGCGAGGTTAACTGTAGGTTTGCTGTTTTCCCAAGGGACTTGATCGATTATCTTTCGTTGTTCTGCTTGTAGCACAGGCAGTTGGAGTTCCTTTTGCAACTTGTGTATCTTTTCACAGGCCGGTGGGTTGGGTACGAGATTTGTAGAAAATACCTTGTTGCAGTTGTGAAAGGCTGTTCTAGTTGGGTTGTTTTCCGGAAGCGTGGAGGTTCGGATTGCGTATCGGACGATAAGCTCTTCTCTCCGAAGTTGAAGAGGTAAGTCTCCTGTTATTACCTGCAGTTCTTCTTTGGACGTGTTTGGAAGGAGGCCGGTGCAGAGTCGGAGCGCTTTGTATTGGATGCTGTCTAGTTGTCGGAGTAGTGTTTTGCTCGCAGAATCGTAAATTTGGCACCCGTAATCGAGTTTTGATCGGATTAGGGTTTTGTAGAGCATCGTCATAGTATGCTGGTCGGCTCCCCATTTTGTTCCCCGGAGGTGTTTTAAGCATATTTATATCCTGTTTGCAGTTGTGAATTAGTGTGGTGATGTGTTGTTTCCATGTAAGGTGGTTATCTACTGTCATGCCGAGGAAGTTGGTTTGATGTACAAAAGCAATTGGTTGTCCTTGTAGATGTAAGATGGGAGGTGTTGGGCAGCGTCGTCTCGGGGGAGAGAATAGTATCGCGACGGTTTTATCGGAGGAGATTTTAAAGCCCCAGTTGGCGGCCCACTTTGAGATGGCATCAAGATTCTTCTGTATAGTGTTGGTGAAAGTTTGGTTGTTGGGGTTTCCTGCTTTCCAGATGCCGCTGTCATCCGCGAATTGGGAGATTGCCACTGAGTTGTCTACGTAGTTTGAGAGATTGTTCACCATGATGTTGAAGAGGGTTGGGCTTACGACGCTCCCCTGTGGAGTCCCATTTTCGGGTCT
The DNA here is from genome assembly GCA_016617855.1 of Megalonaias nervosa. Classification (NCBI taxonomy): domain Eukaryota; kingdom Metazoa; phylum Mollusca; class Bivalvia; order Unionida; family Unionidae; genus Megalonaias; species Megalonaias nervosa. The sequence continues at coordinate 15,305 of JAECUM010012951.1, forward strand.
TGCACTATGTTTGACCTGGCTTAAAAACAATCCTAACGGACTTCACAGAGAGCATTCCCTGAAGACCTTTCCTAAACTAAACTTCTGGTCTGATTGTGTTAAGTGCATACCCTTTATCTGACCCTAATTTACATATCAAAATGCACAAAAACTAAATTATGTAATCCAAAATAAAGTCATATATCTCCTCTCAATACACACACTTTTCCCACTGATACTGTATGTTAGAATTTTCAAAAATATTATATTAAGTAGGAAACTACTTGTAAACTTTATACTTATGCGCAAATTAATTCAAAATTAAACTATTAACTACTTAACTCTATCTTAAGCACTTTATACCTACTAAAAGAGATTCAAATTTCCCTACAACTGGTCACTAATTTTAGTGTTTAAGTATTAAGGCAAACTTGCTATAATTGATTTTAATTAGTTTTACAACCACACAACCCAACTGTCCTACTGCCTTCTTTGTTTAAATTTCTCGGCTAGCCTGTAACTTGACACCATTGCCTTGAAGCAGCTGCTGATAATATGGAATTCACCCAGGATCACAGCCTCTAAATTTAACAGTGTCTAAAATGCTACTCCTCTATCAGAGACATACTATTATTACATTTATGGAGAGAATTTACAAAATCTAAACACAAATATATCTTCTCTTCTAAAACTTACAAAAATACCATAGCACCTGAATTAAAGACATTTTAACCCTATAATATGTCCCTCCGGCCTAGCAAATTTTGGTCCCCAAATTTTTATAACTTACAACTGCTTTGGACAAACTATTGAATAAATTGGATTAAACATGTGTTAAATAGTGTTTTTACCTGGCATCAGTGTTCACACACACCTCCTTGCACACTACAAACCTACAAAATCTACTCCATTAAGAGAATTTACATTCCATAGTGCAGGGTACTAAGGTACAACAATATTGCGATTTATTACAGTCTTTTCAATTAGACACAGGAATAACTTGATAGTCCCAAGAGGTCTTATAGATGCTAATTTTAGGTAAATATCTTGATACATGTACATGCTAAATAGTTTCAAACACTCAAATATTAATCACACTAATATTTTCTATATCATCTTTGTCTACCAAAAGTCATATGAACGACAGTTCCATAAATGTCCGACTTCTCACCAATCTACAGTACATTTTATAATGTTCCATGAATGTCATATCACTTTGAATGTAATCTGCAGGAATCACAAGGATTTCAAGACTTTCTTGAACTGAACAAGAATTGTCACCGACATTGTGCCATAAACTGCTTTAAAATTACATGATGTTATTTGTCTGCAAAGAATAATCCATTTGGAATATGCAACATAGCTGTCAATAGTCCAAGTGTGGGATTTATACATCTGTTCTGCTATACAATAGGAAGGAAGACGTGTAGGAAAGATATGGAAGAAAAGGTTGATAGGAAAGTATAGCACAGCAAAACAAATATAGAGAGTCCACACCTAACAAGTAACTGATCAAGTCCACTTCAAATTTTCACTTTGCAGACTTTTTTCTCTTTCCTTTTAGTGCTTTTGTTACATGAAATTCCCGGAGTAAAAACTGTGGTAAAGCTTCCTCAGGTTCCCATGTTGTCTTGGGTAAATCTCGCCATTTAACTCGATAAACACGCTTGCCACGATGCTGACTGCAGGCTAGAATTTCATCAACAGTACCCCATTCTTCCTTTGACTGCAATTTTGCAGGTTCCTCTGATGTCAAGGACTTGGAAGATGAATCTGTTGTAGGTGCTAGAACATCAGTTGTCTTGTTGTCATTAAGTCCCTTAGTTGTTGTAAGAAGTTGGAAACGTGTCAACCATAACTTTGCATCTTCGCTCCCATCACCAGAAAAAGGCGGCACAAGACTGAAATCCTTGTAGCTTCTATCCATTTTGATGCCGCAGAATGACAAAAATAAAAGACACTTCTAGATCTCAAATGAATAATGTCCACCAGACAGATCACTTCATAAAATTGTTGAATAAAGTCTAGAAGAAGGTCCTAAAGATGAATGTACTAAAAGTTTGCTACTAAATTTTCATATGGAGTCAGCACAGCCTAAAATAGAGCAGAATTCCTTTAAATCCAATTTATAATATAATTTAACATAACATTTCCATTTTGAATTCTCCACCAAACTGTAGTAGCGCCTATTTGATGCGCTATGGGGAATTAGTCACAAGCAAGAGGGTTTTCTTTTCTACCTTTAATGGAACTCCGATACCTCTAGTTCTTCATGCTGACTCTCTTGCACTGATGATGACAAGGGATTAAAGTCACCTACGCTTACTATGAGCTTTTGCGACTAGTTTGTGCTCGAGTGTCGAACTTATTATTTGGTCGGGATTGTAGGAATGGTGCCACTATAACCCCGCGTTATTGTGCGAGAGTTGCACTTGTTAATTCATGTCTGGCCAAGAAAAAGGCAGCAAGGGCCCCTGGAGGGGGGCGCCAAGCGTTGTTGTCTGAAACGCAGGGCCCTACTTAATGTCAAATTCAGTCCAGTTGTGGTAATGGACAGTCCCTATTACCAATAATGTGTTAGCCACCTGTGCAATTAGGCAAATAAATAAGTCTGTTTAATTTTGATGTTACTATCCTACACGTTTGAAATTTTGTGTACAAAGTGTACATAAAATTTTCTAAAATTATACCAATCAGATAAGTCAAAGCGACTAATAATTTTGGAATCAAGCTTAGTAATAATCAAGTAGAAATTTTGACGGCGGAATCAAAAGGATCAAATTAGTGTGTAAATAGAGAATAATTGAGAGAAGTTTTCAAAGCCAATAAGAAAACCTCCTATATTCAGGCAACTTGGCAGTCGGCTATCTTTTCCTTCTTCCTTCCGACTTATATGGTGCCAGGCTTCTCGGTATGGAGGCTACTTCGGTATATGATGGCTGATCCACGGTTTCACGGTGACTGCACTGGTCTTATGTCTCTCTCATACGTAGATTCAGCCTAGCATGGTCTCTCTATGAAATTCCTATGGCCCCTTCATCATTCGTTGTTGTAGCCCGTTCTTCGTGTCTGTTTCAAGAGCTTTTAGTGAAGGTCGTTTCAGCAGTTCAATTAGCAGTACTCTACATCATTTGGCCACGTTCTTGTTATTGTTGCTATTGTTTGTTGTTTCGAGGCCCTTTGTGTAGTTGCTGTTTCACGCCTTTCCCCACTGTCGCCCCTTTCACCGTACCCGATACTCCGCCAATCCTTCCTGTTTGGTGTCCACTGCCTGAATGATGAATGTCTCTTGCACTTATTTACTTACTTATTTAAATTAAAGTGGCTTGCGCCCATGCGGGCATGCGCCACTAGTTTATGTCCGCATAGCGGACTATTTAATTGATCCTGGGGGAAGGAATGAGAGCCTCATCCCCAATGCTTTTATGCCCTCAAAGAGAGCTACTTAATTAGCCCTAAGATGTTTCTACTAGCTGGCGAATGACTAGAGTAGTGATACAGTCATATCATCAGCTAGGGGCTATTGCTTGAGAGGGACTGGACCCAACACACACTCAAGCATAATTACAGTTACAGTCCGTGTCACTACCACCAGGTGTCAACCAAGCAGTATGAGACGTCCGTTACCATTGGTCGGAGACTATGACGTCTGATTCGGGCACCTGGTTTTGGGACTGGTGGAAATCGTTCCACATTCCGTCCACGTACAGTTGGCCGAGTGCGGAGGGAAGGGTGTCAGGTTGGTGCCAGTCCACAGGTCGATGCTCCGTTTTGGCCTAAATACTTGCTTGCTCAATTTGAATGGTAACTTCTGTGCTGTTTTTATGTATTAGTTGGGTTAGACAGGTATGCTTTAGATGACTGCTGTTTCCTATATTTGCCACCTTGTGTGGCTGGCCCTGATGATCCTGGATGTTAGACCACCTTATACGTTGTTAATTTTATGGGTCTTTATTGTTCCCTAGTGTTAGGTGTTCATTTGCCGCTTGTGTGGCTGGCCCTGATGGTCCTAGTTGTTAGGCCCACCTTATAAGAGGTAGTTTGGGGCCCTAGTTTCCTTTACGTATTTTGTTATTGCCACCTTGTGCGGCGGGACCTGATGGTCTTGGGCTTTTGACCACCTTATAGTTGGCTATTTGGGGCTTATTTGAGATGTTGTTTATAAGGTTTCTTTGAGCTGTGATCGTGAGTAGTGGTGGTATATTAGGGTGAAGTTGGTATGAATACTGGTGTCAAGGTAGGATTAGAGCATGTTAGATTAGGCATTCCAGGGTGTTTGATGATTCTATGGTGTTATCAGGAATGGATGTACAGTATTAGAAAAGGTAGAGAATTAGAAAATTAGAAATAGAGACAGAAGAAAAATTATTATTTTTTTTTTAAGGAGTTTAATTTTGGTGGCGGTTTAGTTAAGTCTACGGCTTTTAGCTTTTAATTTATCTCATTTAGGTTTTAGGTTTTTTCATGAAGTTTGAGATTAGGTAGGGGCTCCAGCCCACGCTCAGGCTGGTACATACCCCTATGTGGGCCGTAAACCAAAGCCCCCACCCCATCTCGCACCCCCTGGTTTGATTATCAGTTTTTCCCATTTATCTTTAAAACTACTTGTATTTTTATATTTTATTAGTGAGTCCTGCTTCATGTATAAAGTTAATGATGTTTTGATAGGTGATGTTGATGTCGGGGTTATTTTTTAGGAAGTCAGGGAACACCCCCCGGTGATCCAATCTTTTTCTGTTATGTTTTGATAGGTGGTGTTGATGTTTGGGTTATTTTTTAGGAAGTCAGGGAACACCCCCAGTGATCCAATCTTTTTCTGTTTGTTTATGAATTTAGTTCTCTCTTCCTTATATTTGTTTACTTTTGGGGTTTGTACATTTTGGCCAACCACATTTTGTATGGCATAAAATTTGCGTCCTTTAGTGCTATTAGTCCACTGTTCCTGCCCTTTGTTGTTGATATAGGTCTTAATAATGACTTGTATTTCGCTGACACTATAGCTTAATGTTATGGGTTTTAGGCCACTTAATTTATGTTTTGCTATTTTGTCAGCCATTTCATTTCCTATAATTCCTATGTGAGATGGGATCCACATGAGTTCCAGATGTTGTTTGTGGCTTAGTTCTTTTAGTAATAAGTTTGTTCTTTTTAGGAAGTTATCTCTTGATTTGGAGTTATTTGATTGTATGGCTGTTATTACGCTGAGAGAGTCACTGAAGATTACTGACTTTTTAATTTTGTTGTCTTTGATCCATTTTAATGATTCCATTATTGCCCAGAATTCTGCCATAAAAATTGAGCAGTGGTCAGATAATCGGGTTCCCAATTGGATATTGAGTTCTGGAATAACCACTGCCACTGCTGTTCTGGTTGGTTCAGATGTTTTGGAGCCATCTGTGTAGATTTTTACGAAACTGGAGTAGGATGTGAGGATCTCAGTTGTTATATTTGTTTTTAGCATATGTTCTTCTTCAAGTTTGTTTCCAAATTTTGTTGCTTGTGTGTTAATTGATGGTTTTGAGGATATCCATGGGGCTTGGTCAGGAAACTCAGTGGGTTCCGCCTGAAAATTTGCTATCGGGAGTAGTCCCGTCAGTTGGTGGATCAGTTTTCCTCCTGGTGTATTAGGAACTAGTTTTCTGCTGAAGGCTTGATCGCATTTTAGTATGGTTTTCCTAGTTGGGTGTGTTTCTAGGTGAGTTGTTAACCTAGTAGCATATCTTAGCAATAGTTCAAGTCTTCTTAGTTGATGTGGGAGTTCCCCTGTAAGTACTTGTAGTTCAGCTAATGATGTGGACGGGAGAGTGCCTGTACATAATCAACGCTTTACATTAGATAATGTCCAGTTTTTTTAGATCCTTAGGTTTTGCCGAGTTGTAAATCTGACATCCATAGTCCAGTTTCGATCTTATCAGTGCCCTATATATCGTAAGTAATGTTTCCTGGTTGGACCCCCAGGTTGTTCCTTTAAGGTTTCGCATTAGGTTTAGGTCTTTATTACAGCTGTTTATTAAATTGTTGATGTGTTGATCCCAATTTAGGCGTTCGTCGTAATACATACCTAGGAATCTCGCTACTTTAACAAAATTTGATATTTTTATCCTGTATAAATAATTTGGGGTAAGGTATTTTGGTTCTTAATCTTGGAGTGAATAGGACAGCTATTGTTTTTTCGTGGGAGATTTTGAAGCCCCATTTATCAGCCCATCTCCCTCTATTATCTAAGCTATGTTGAATGTCATTAATTACTTGTTGACTAGCGGGGTTTCCTGCTCTCCAGATTCCGCTGTCATCTGCGAATTGTGAAATTTCGACTTTTTTTTGGAAGTTAGGGTTAAGTAAAGTAGAGACAAACCAGAGACAAATTTTGGGAAATCTTGAGACATTTGAAATATGTCATAAAATGATGTGGCCGAGTGGTCTAAAGTACTCACCGTTACAGATCATTCCCCCAAGTGGCCAAGTAGTCTAAAGAGCTCGCTGTTAAGGATCATTGCCATCTCACTTCTGTCTGCGTGGGTTCAAGTCTCAGCTTCAGCGAATGTGGATATGTGAGAAAACTTACCAGCAGCTTCTCGTGGGTCAATGGTTCTTTCCGGGGTTTTCCCAGGTTCTTCCTCCACCATTTATACTGGCTGCCATGTATAGCCTATCTTGTGCTGAAAAAAGCGTTAAACTCTACAACAACAACAACAATACTTCCAGTATATATGTTAATAAAAACAGACTAGAAAAATTGTTCTGAATTTGATGGGAGTGTTAAAATTTTGGCTGTTTGAGAAAGCTAATCCAGATTGGCTAAGTGAAATAAGGGGTGCTGTTCCCAGTAAAAATTTCAAGTTTTTAAGTAATTTCCTTGCAAAATTTGTCAGTCCAAGTTTCTCTGCCAAAAGGGAAGTCTGAGGGGCTAATTAAAAAGTAATTTCTCTTGTTAAATATATCATCCAAGGGACAGGAGTCTGGAAAGTTGGGAACATGTGAAAGAGAGATTTGGCTTCATAGCAAAGGGAGATAATCTCAGGGAAAGCACAAGTTATTGTATCAATCACTAACAATATACTCATTGATGTAAGTTGTAATTATTTGTGAATTTGTTGGAAAACAGAATCGTGTGGAGTCATCACCATTAAGCATGGTGGAAAAGATATGTGATCAGATCTGAAGCATAATGTTTGAAAATACAACTGGGAAATATCACATTGCTTCCCATAATTACTCTATAAATGGTAAATTGTATGAACTCTATATATCTGATTGAATAGCTATTAACCAGTGTGCAAAACACTTCAACTGGCAGTCAAAAATACCCACTTGTTAAGACTGACTTCCTGCCTGGTTCAAGGCAGTAATTGCCATATCTTAAAGTATGTGTAATACCCCACTGAAAGTCACAAATGGTATTCATTATGTTTGTTGTTCACAAATAGAACCATAATTTTGCATGTATGTAAAGTTAATTGTTTATGCATGTGTGGAATTACTGTAGGGCTGCTGCAGATACTAATTCAACTTCCATAGGAAACCCATGCAAGCACCATGATATTGAAAATTTAATAACTTTTAAGTTTTTGAATGTATATGATCAAATCTATATTTATCATCACAAATGCATCCTTAGTTCCAGCTCATCTGTAGAGAAACACCATACGGGTTTGAGGCATTTTATGGCTCTGCATGTGTTTGAAATGTGTTTTCAATTCCACACCAGTGAGTCAGGAGCTAATTACAGAAAGGAGTTTTCCAGTCACTCTCATCTGTAAAAGGATTGAAATTCCATCAGTTAAATATTGTCTCCTTTTTTCAGTTACAAGTAAGATAAACACTCAGAAGATTCCTTTGACTTAAAGTTTACTTTATCCAACAATCCTGGCCAGCCAAACCCATGTATACTATAAAGTATATGTTTTGTTTATTAATTCCTAGACTGGTTCCAATTCTTATATATCATTAGTACAGTAAGTCATGGTACTAATTTTATTGGAAGAATGGGAACCAATTTAGAAATGGATGAAGATTAAATAGGGTATATATTGGTCTGGCCAGGATTGGTTGATAATAAAATACAATTTTTGTAAAAAGAATTGTTTGGAAGCTTATCCTATTTGTAACAGAAAAAAGAGGCAGTCTGTCACTAATGGAATTTCAGTCCTTTAAAGATCTGACTTTAGAAAACTCATTACTAAAATTAGCACCCAATTATTTAGTGCAGAATTGAAAGCATGTATTTCAAAATCCTGTAGATCCAAAATATGCTGTGACTCCTTTGGTTTTGTCTACACATAAGCTGGAATTAAGGCTATGTCTATACTGATAGATTTGATCATGAGTAGTCCGATATTTAGAGTTGTTGAATTTTTCGTACAATAGCGTTTCGATAGGTTTACTATGGGACCTGAATTAGGACTCAGAGTCCAGCAACATCTTTATCAAGACCACTATCATGGTGTAAATTTTCCTTCTGTCCAGTGACCACTTCATTGGCCTAGTGGTTAGATTGTCCGCCTCTGATGCGGGAGGTCATGGGTTCAAACCCCAGCCAAGTTATACCAAAGACTTATGAAAATGTACTAACAGCTGCCTTGCAAGGCACTCAGCATTAAGAGGTTAGTGTTAGGACTGGGCGGCCTGGTGTCAGGATAATGGGACTGGGTGGGACATGATGCTACATGTCTGTGGCATGACCCCCCTGCACTAGACATCATTATAAACTGCCATGCAGCAGACATCGTAGCGATATGACTGCAAAATTGTTAAAGCGATGTTTAAAATCCAAACCACACACACACACACACACCCTTCTGTCCAGCAACACCAGGGCCAACATAGCCCATTACACATGCTCAGCCCATTACACATGTTCAATGTTAGGCTAATTTTAGCTCATTTTTGCAAGCCACTTTCTGCATCCATAAAACAGCTTTTGGGAAACACAAGTATGATGGGGGCATGGTGGATTTTCTTCAGAGAGTCATAAACTGCCAGAGATATCATTGTATGTTTAAACATTATGTTGCAATTTTTCCAATTAGATGCCAAAATGTATTCCTGCTTCATGTTAACACACATTTTTGCACTCAAAACATATGATATTTTGGAACTGGAGAATAGGTATATCCCAAAGATATTTTGTGTCTTCCTCTGGTCGATTGATACTTTCCAGATTATTCATATTTCCGTATACTGTATCAGCAGAAAACATATCTGAGCAATATTCCACTGACAGACCTTCAAACAGTTCTTGTCCCTTTTTTGCCAGCTCTTTACATAATCCAAAGAATGACCATTTTCTTTCCTGATCTAGAGAACCACGTACTAGATATGAATAACCTTCATAGCCATATACTGCTTTCTTACAAAAGTATCTATAATGGCACTTAAACAGTGGAATTTTATTCCTTTCACTGTCTGAGAACTGTGTTTTGTAATCATTAATTAAAGTTGGAATTTTCATATATTCAAGTTGTAACTTGTTAATTGTTTCCTCTGTTATGTATGTTTAATATATATTGTGTGCTTGATTTTTTTGTCCGTGACTTATAGTGGAGTGTAGGCCTACCTGTCTTTTTCATAATTTAAAAAGATGTTTACTTTGATTTTTCCCTGGGAAACTCTACCATGTCTTGGGTCAAGTGAAATAGTATATATAGGTTTTGTAAACAAAGTTCTCAGTCCTTTTTTTAATATCGGTCTTAAGGAATCCATGATCAGAGTTTATTGTTGTGTTCAGACGTCATTTGGAAGGAATTATTTAAATTATTTGTTAGAATTACAAAGTGCTTAGTGACTTTTCAGACTTTTGGATTATTGTAAATTCATATAAAGACTTTTGGATTATTGTGAATTCATATAAAGGCTTTTGGATTATTGTGAATTCATCTAAAGACTTTTGGATTATTGTGAATTCATATAAAGACTTTTGGATTATTGTGAATTCTTATAGAGACTTTGTGGATTATATTAATGTGATACATTATGAATATTGGTACATTTGCACATTGAAGATTATTTGAAATTAATTGGGAACATTCTCTGTGTTTGCACTTGTGATAAAATGTTTAGGATTATTGGAGATTTAATTCACAATACTTTAAGTTCTTCTTAAATTTTCACTTTGTAGCTTAGAGAAATACATTCCTTAGTTTAAGACCACAGAGTAATGACATTTCATTAAGATATCAAACAATGCTAATTTTTTATACAGGTTCAATGTTGATTTGTGTGAAATGATTGACGATACAGACTAGGTCATTTTAAGAGCTTATCAAATAGCACTTTACAAATCCGGAAGTCATCGTAGTGATGAAACATATATCTAAAGAAAGACAACAATGGAACCAATCATGTCTCTATAATTCTTACAAAATAGTTTCCTTCTTCACAATTCTGATCTTGTCATCTATCAAATAATTAGATTGAGAAGCTTTACACAATCATCTATGGCTATAACAGTTCCATCTTTATTTTTATTGAAATATAGAGACTTCAGAAAATGGTATGCAAAATAAATCCTGTTGAAGAATGATATTATTTAATAACTTGATGCAAATAATTCAGTCCAATTTTACATTCATACAGAATATGAAGTCAGTAAATTGGTACTCTATTTTATATATTTGGAAGATAAAAGACTGGTATATGATATAATGATAAACTACCCAAAAAAAATCATTTGCACATGATCCCAGCTGCATCAATTTGTACTGTGAATACATTTTTTTTTGTTGCACAAAGCATGTGACAATTTGATCACAGTTTTCATCTCATAATATATATTCTAATGACCATAGTTTCTATCAGTGTTACTTCATTCATACATTTAGTCAAATATTATTACTATTTATTGATCATACACTTTTACTATGCTCACAGATAATATCATGCCTTAATTACGTCTTCATTTATATACTTTGACCAAGAAATGACCAACATATGACAAATAAAACAAAATGTACAATGTTTATTTTTTAATTTGAGGAGGCATACAAAACACAGGGTTAAATTTTTGGAGAGGACTCTATTGTTCATTGATCTTAAACTAAGTCATTATTGAATAGTTAGAAGTTACTGTGATATCTCTCTCTCTCTCTCTCTCTCTCTCTCTCTCTCTCTCTCTCTCTCTCTCTCTATATATATATATATATATATATATATATATAATGAGCTAATCATGATGCAGCATTCTTACTATTTCTTCATCTTGAAATTATTGTTTATGTCACATACTATATTTTCTGCAAACTGACACTAAATATTTTTACAAACTGTTCAGACCTCATTGTTGGAGTGATTGTCAACACATCACAACAACAGTCACTGAGTCTCATTTGGTACACAGTATAGACCTACAATGTAGTAAACCCAATACAGTATAGAAATCCCAAAGGCTATCTTGCATACACAGGGAACTCAAATAAAGGCTTTATAGCTGGACAATTAGCTGGGAGTCTAAAAGCAATTAAATTTGACTTGGGTGAACATCCCACTTGCTGATAACAAGACTGATGACAGATCAAACAGACAATGGCAGTCAAGAAGCAGAATCAGAGATACAGTATTAGAGCTGTGGCTAGTCCTTGGAGTAGAATGGTGTTAACTGAGGCAATAAAAATCCCATTTAACAGCTTGAGCCTATCACCTGGTCCACTTCTCTAGTGTACCATGAAATTGAACAGGAATGATGAAAGAGTGACCAGAAGCAAGGAACAAGGAATTGCCAAGAAAACTTGCTGGAAATGAGACCATTTAATGTGAGTACCCATATAGATTTCATTTTCAACTGATTTTTCAATGAATCGTTATGTTTAAAAAATACAGAATATTTTAAAAGTGGAAATAGTTGTATTACATTGAAGTATTTACTACATGTACCATAGCCATTTCTATGTATGGAAGTATTCCCTAGCAAAGTAAGTAAAAAAAAAATTGTTAAGTAAATGTAGTACATATCTAATCACACATTATGCTTAGTTTGGTTTCATGTTAAATTTCATATAGCTTTGTACATTTGTGTTATGAAGTTGACCCTATGGTAACTTATTAGATTTGATCATATTGTATTTAAAATGCAAAATCTGCTTGAAGATATATGTTGCAGTGTCTTTGTTCTCTTTCTGAAATGTTGCCATGGAAGGCTTCACTTTCTCACTGACTTCTTTTTGAATTTAATGTATGTTCATAACATCTGAAATATGTTGTATCAGCTGTGTTAATATTTAACAAATAAATACAAATATGTTAATTGAAACAAACATTGAATGTAAAATCAGATGTAATGGGCAGTTGTAAGAAATAAGAACATTTTATCCATTCAACCAGTTATATGTTATCATCAACTGTAAAATAAACACATGGAGTCACACATGCTTAAATTCTAAAAAATGAACATGTATATATATGGTATCTTATTTTTAATCTTACACAGAAAAAGGTGACATTGATATATGCGGACGAATAAAGAGGGAGTTTTTTTTTCTACAAATATGAATTTATTAGCCTAATTCTGAGAGTTTCATCTACACCATTCATGAGGGGAAAGGACCACTAATTAAGAGCTGACATATGTGGAAGATAAATACCATCCATGTTCAAAAGGGTTAGAGGTAATGTGAGAATACATAATTTATCAATCTGTCTTAACATTATCATTGCTTATATTTTACCCCAACCTGCCAAAAGGCTATGTGGGTGTATGTAATGGTCCAATGTGTGTTATTTATTTCACATTTGTTTAAAATAAAACTTGGGTTTTGGGCTTATATCAACATCTTGGACAAACCTAATAGTGAGCAAAATCCAAGTATATACATGAGGTGACCCTGCATCAGATTAGTTGAGTTTATTAACCGGCCTAAAAGCCATACTTCCACAATATTGACTAAAATCATTAAGTTCTCCTAAAAGTTTGATGAGTGTTATCCATTAATAATAATACTAAGGTGATCTTTAATCTGACTGAGCATGTTACCACCCCGTATGCAATATTTATACGTGTAGTGCAGTTTTGACTAAACTTAGAATGTAGGCTTATATCAGTGAGATCTAGATTGAAGAGGTGAACATGGACACGAATACATGAGATTCTAACCACATGAAACTGTATTGCTGATTCAATTGTGATCAAACTTGGCCATTGGGCTTATATAATCAAGCTTCACAGTGATGCTTATTATGAGTGAGATAAAGGTATGGTACTGAAGTGACCTTGCATCTGATTGGCAGAGTTTCTTATGACTTGCAAAACAGTGTTTATGATCCAATTTAGATCTGCCTTGTCCAGTTATATGCGTAAACCATGAACAAAAGTAATTTGGTCGACTTAAACTGAGTAATCAAATTTAGGCTCTGTTATCATCACCCTGTCAAATAGATTTCACACTACTTCTAATCTAAACAGCGTTCGCCACCAGTTTCTATAACAAAATATCTACACACATGAAGAAAAAAAGTCTACGTGGAATCATTCTAATGCGAGAGAGAGAGAGAGAGAGAGAGAGAGAGAGAGAGAGAGAGAGAGAATGTTTATGATGACAAAGGTATTTTGGTACTGATAATAATTATCGCAAAATATTTTCTCAGTATCATTTAATTGCATAGCAATCTTTGGTTAATAGAGAACCTTACCGACATTGTTAAATATTTGACTTGGGGAGACATGACTTTTGTTTGAAGACCCTTTAAATATGACTGAAAAATATTTCATTCAGTGTCCCATGTACTAGCCATAATATTGGTGAACATAAAACGTTCTGAGTATGTGAAGATTTTATATCAAGTCTTCCATCTGTGTATATTTTCTTCATCTTGAATATACTTTTTTCTCTGTGGCACCAAAACAGACATGTAGTAGTCAGCCATAATGTTTTACGTATGTAGACCAAAACATGTTTAGAGGTGACATTAGGGGGTGGGGCAAGTGCACACACACACACACACACACACACACACACCTTGCCCCTATGTGCAGGCACCCATGCTCCCCACATGAAGATAAAATGTGTTTATTAATAATTATCAAATTATTCAAAGTAGAGAGGGAGCTCGCAGACATTGCTAATTAAATTAACTGGTGTTCATCGATGTATGGACAAAATTCAACCTATGTAATCAACATAATAGTTACACTGGATAAATATCATTAATTCACTGTTTAATTTCAATTTTTGTTAAGCTCTTTTATTACCCATTTGGTGTTAAATGTTGATTCTTATAAGTGCAAACTAATCCCATATCATGTTATCAATGGAGGCAGATCACCGCCATAATTTTATGCGTGTATTTTCTAAAATTCCTTGATGTATTATTGTAAATGGCTGCTTGCAAGATCTACTTTCATAATTCTATCCATGTATATTGTATTCTTCATTGATGCCAATTGTACGTGGCGGTTTGCACGAGCTACTTTCCTTCTGCATTATTGTAAATGGCTACTTGCAAGTGCTACATTCCTAATTCTAGTTATAAATTTTCTGTTCTTCATTTATACAGCTGTAAATGGCTGCTTACAAGTGCTTAAATCTACTTTCCTTCTGCTTCATTGTATCTTGCAGTTTGTCGTATGGCAAACACTATATTTGTTATTACAAGTTTTGTACATTCTATTTATAAACTTGACATATTACAATTACATCATTCCAACTGCAGTTTTCATACAGGTTTGGCTTTGCAACATGTATATACCAAGTTTTATCAGTATCGTCTTTGTTGTCCACCTAGTGTAGCCATCTGTTGTTATAATGGCATACAAGAAATTAGCATGGTATTATCACAACAGACGGCGCTCTCTAAATTTCTGAAGTTTTCCCTTTACCAGAAATTATTCATGCTCCCCACGGAGCTTTACGGCATTCATTTTGTGTCGATAAACATTGTAACTCTTTTTCAGTCTCCTTTTTTAAGATGTATGTTAACAACGCAGTTTTAATCTTTCTCTAAAACCACATGCTTTCTCAAAGATCTAAGTGATTTATAGCACCTTACGAAAACAAAAAACGCATACACCACAACAGGGTGGTCCATCTTCTTCAACACCAGTTTTGACACACTTAAGTATTTACTTTCACGGTGTAAGAAATCTACTTCTTAGTGGTATCTCTCATTACTTTGGAAACATTAGTTATTTTAGCAAAGCAAGGGTCAGATATGACAATGATAAATTCTCGCGTACTCTTCTTAACGAGCTTTCATCCAACGACCCGTGGTTGTGAGGATCGTATTGTATGTCACCCATTTTGACGCACCTCACAGACGTCTATCTTTTCCTGTGATACTATTGTACATAAGATCCTGTGAAAATAATACATTTCAGAGCAACATCAATAGCACATAAATATAAGTTTATAGGTAAAATGACATTAAAAAAATTAAGCATGCCTAAAGGTTTTCTTATTCTTCTCACAATCTTCATTTTGGAACAAATTTTGTCGCAAAGCTGAAGTAATCAAATTGTGGAAAATCATGTTTGTATCAAGATAAAAATGTTTACTTGCGATTAGAAGTATTAGATTTAGTGTACGATTGTTTTCCAATACTTAATTTGCATTGTTGATGTACAGAACCTCAACTTGTGAATGTATTTAAAAACAAAAAAACAAACAAACAGCCTTAAAACTGGTATGTCCAGATCAAGGAATTATAGACCAGTTTCAAACTGATAATGAGCCACATAACAATTACACATCTGTTAGAAATTAAGTGATGAAGATAACTGCATTATTATTAATCATCTTCCTCCTCTACATCATCATCATTACTGAGATGCATCATATATGTTTTATTGAAAAACAGTTTATGCAACATCATTCAGTGAAGAACTTTACTGCCAATTTTCCAGTGAACAATTTGTTTCATTGAACATATTTTAAACAAGGAGCATCGTTTAAACATTATGATATACTTATCATGCCTGTATATAATATCTTAATACTAACACTTATACTGACAATACTACTAATAATAAAACCACCTGCATTGATAATTTGATTATGCTTAATTGAATATATATGATAAATGATCTATCATTATTTTTAAACAATTTATATTTGCAGTGGAACATAATTTGACATTATCTTCCCTTAAATTTAATTTATGGAGCTGTATACTCTGCATTCATTAAATTACTGAAATGGTTAATAACACAACAACAAATACTGCAACTACCGGAACCACAACAATCAAAAACTATAGACAACACTTCCCTACATGTATCAACAATTGTCACTTTATAGACAAAACGTTGAAGATTTAGGACACAATGTTAACAAATTAGGTATTTAAGTTGAAAAGAAAAAAGACTACGTAAGCTTTCTACCAAAAAATCAAACAATAACAATAAATTTTAGTATATTCCCAGCAAACAGAATATACGATTTTTCTTAACTTGATCTGATACCTCTTAAAATTATAGAAAATGCTTCATATTGTAAGATTAAAATACGATGTAAACAAAAAGTCCATCATTTGTTTCAGATGCAACATGCATACCCCCACCCATCTTTCTTGAGCATAAAGTATACCGGTATTCTACTGTAAGATGGGGAGCTGTAGTGGCTCAATGGTTAGCTTTTCTGGACTTGTGACATGATGTAGGTTCAAATTCTACCATCAGACCAGCCAGGGTTAGCTACCATGGTGTGTCCTTGGGCAATTCACTTTACTTCAATTGCCTTGGCACGAAATAACCTACTTGTGTTGCTGTATCATAACGGCCAAAACAAACAACAACAAAGCAACCACTTTAAAATGTGAGTTTTGTCACTACAAACTAAAGGAAAATCTAAACTGAAGAAAATGTTTTTGTTAATATAGTTCAATGGATCTAGAAACCTTTCTTCTGCAGGAGTTTCAAAAATTAAATAAAAAAGGTTATGGTACACATTGCTTTGCTCGCACACATCAGGCTCCATAACCCACATCCAGTTAAGATTTTCAGCAGAGTCTGAATTAAAAATAATTTAATCTGGATGATAATATTCTTTCTCCATCCATATATTGTAACACCACGATTGATCCAGACAAGATTGCATTGGAGTATAACACTGAGGATGAGTGTGCCTCTTAACAACTGACTAATGTGGGGAGAATGGAGTTAAATTGAACTTTGATTTCTTTTCAACCACAACACAAGATGATCATTTATTATGAAAACACCTGAATAAAGTTGGAGTTCATAACCATGACAGTCTTGATATAATACAAAGTCGATATATTATCATTGTCTTGAGATACAGTTCTGTATATTACAATCTCACACAAGATCAGCGTATATTTTAGTACCACACAGTTAATTCATGATAGTATTAATGCCTATTTTGGTGAATGAAAATTGAATAAGATTTACTATTTTGGATTCAGTTGCAATGAAGTTTTCTACAGAAGAGAAAATATGACTTGATTGTAATATCTAAAATTTAAAATCTGCAAAGGTAACACTTGCTTGACTTTACACTTCAACTATATCATAATACTTATTTGAAATGAATATATATAATATATATTTATAAATGGCATTAAATTGGGTTTCAGGATGGTGAGGGCAACGGTCACACTGACTTAGACCCAGGGTGGGCAACCCTGTTGCTAATCGCTACAAGTGACAAATTGGCTATGTAAGTTTGGCTCAGTTTTGGCATGGTATGATGTATTTCACTCCTCATTTGCCACACCTGTGGCTACATTGAAAAATAGTTTGCCCACCACGGACTTATACTATACAACTAGTAAATTATAAAAGAAAAATGTCAATAAATTATGCTTTTTTGGATTGCTAGATGAATCAATTATTGAAGGTAACATTCATAATGACTTGGACATATCAACTTTTTGTGAAAATGTTGGAATTATGTGTATGAAGTGCTAGATTAAGCAATGATTAAACTGGATTGTGAATATCAAATCAGCAAGGATAACACTCACAATGACATGGGTGTTCTATATCCCTAAGAACATTTCTGGATCTATACCTTAAGAAATTGAATCATCTATTGCAGCATAAGAAAATTTCTCAGGCAAGGAATTAGATTCTTAAATACAGAAAATTAATACATACAAAATAAAAGTGTTGGTATGTGAAGACAACACTCACTTGACAATATAGCCGAGTTCTTATAACAAATGATATAACAATATGTAGTTTGCTTGTAAAATATAGTTAGGAATGAATATTATTCATATAATTTAGAACAGAAAAAGCACATTAAATTCCTTCAATAAATATTATTTTGTACTTAAAATCTTAAACAGAAATGCGCAAGTCCAAAATATTGCTTAAAGTTCCTAAACTATATACAGAACAGTAAAAAAAACTAAACAAACATAAATTTAAATAAAGCTTATAGTAATTGCGGTATGACTAATTAGAAAGCTGCTGAGCTGTCTTCCTACAAGCAGCCCACAACACCTTATATACTTATGACAAATCCCACAAAACCCCCAGTTTGTTAGAACCTTTAAACAAACGTGGGACTTAGTATCACAAATGTACATTTAGTAAATCGGCACAAGAATTATATTTAAAAAATTACCAACTTGATATTTTACACATTAGTACCTAATGATCGTATTGCCAAGAAGATCGGAACCTGTGTTAAGTTCTGCACTTTTACAATATTACCGAGATAGACTGCATGACAAGAAGTCAGTATGTGTTTGTACCAAGTGAATAAAACAGAGAAAATCAAAATTTAAACACAATGACATATAGAAACTTAACAATATTGGTATAAACATATTGAGTATATATTGTAAAGTCTGAAATGGTTAACTAAAATTAGTTATTAGTCAAATTATCAAGGATGTCAGTTACTAGCTTTGATACTCCCTGTTTTCGTTAACTGAAAACATGTAGACTTAAGCCAATAAATCAGCCCCATATCAGTAATGATATTTACTGGCACTTTCGTGGCTGGTATAGCCCTTTAATTAAAAGCTGCAAAAATCTGTCGACAATTTTATCTGTACACATTGCTGTACATTTTATGCACTTGTGACTTACCAGTATTTCTCATGGCCGTTGAGCTACCGTTGGTAGAGGAGTTCATTTTGCGAAATGTACAGAATATTTCCATATCAAATCCTATGTTTGGCGACTTGTAAATCAACGTGGAATAGCACAACCCTAGTACAAATATTAGTACCCCTACTTCATGGACACATTGAGGCTATGACATCGTAGCTACTCAACCTTCTGTAAATGGCCATTTTTGAATTTTGCACTAGATAATGGCTATTACCAAATACCGGTGTCTAAACAGTATACACGTGTGTTCCAGAAAGATTTGCATGCAGTAAGATTGCATATCAGATCCACAATATTTCTATAAGTATGAACACAGACTGGGGAGTGGGGTTTATAAGACGACTGTAGACTGTACTAGGTAACAATCAGAATTGTAAACAAAACATCAAATCATAGAAAATATTAATGTTAACTCATTTGATGAATTCGCTGGAAACGCACCGATTAAAAAATTGAGACTGAATTGCACAGCTTGTATGCATAGTGCATACAGCATACATGCATGTATATTTCACTCCATAAATGCAGGTTATTACTATATATATATATATATATATATATATATATATATATATATATATATATATATATATATATTAAAAATATCATATTCCCAATGGTGGCGGGATAATGACATTTAATCATTCAGTTGTCCCTGCACACAGGATAAAACTGTATGAACTGTAGCTAAAGAATGCAAAATATATGTGGCATTTTTGATCTGGCATGCTTAATTAAAAAACCTATATGTTTTAAGTATGGCTGTAATCCATCTTGTGTTGATCTCATTCTTCCAAATAAATATGGCCAATGCATATATATACCTTAAATGTGACTACTGCTATCAGTGATTTTCATAATTTGGTCTTTACTCATCTAAAAGACACTGTGCATTTTGCAGCCAGGAGAATATCATCATATAGAAGTTTCATAGATTTGGTGTGATTGACTATGTAAATGATTTACAAAATGCTCTATTTACTGCCCTGTATTCCAGTATTCACTCAGAATCTGTCAACTCTGACAATGATGCTTGAAAACCTTCTGTTCACTGTTACAGAAAAACATGCTCCAATAAAAATACATACCAATATAAAGAGCATTACCTTTTATGAACAGAGAACTAAAGAAAGCAATATATACTAAACATATGTTGTTTAAAATATACACTCATTACAGATCATTAAAAAAGCATGGGAAAACTATTGGCAGCAAAACAAATTAGAGTAATATGCAGGGGGCATAAATCTAGGAACTTCTGGTCAACTATTACACCATATTTTTCAAATAAATGTTCAGTTGGTTATGATAAGATCATTCTCACTGAAGGAATAAAAATTGTAAATAACGACAGAGAAATATGTGAAATCTTCAATACTTTTTATATAAATGTGACATTAGATATTGGTAAGGATGTTCCTTTTGACCCACTAACCCATGAGTGTCAAGGCTATTAAGGTCAACAGTAACATGCATACATTGTTTGAATTTAAGCATGTTAACCATGGCAAAGTGTATAACATGATAATGAGTTAAAACTTGTCATGCCCCAACTTTGTGGGGATGGTGGTGTGTGATTGTACCTTCTTACAAGGTACCCGCTTTATTGGAGTTATCGTTATCTAGAGGTTGATCGTCGTCGGTGTTATAGCCCGGAGCGAGTAAATATTAATAAAAGGTGTGAAACTTATAAGTGGAATACACAGAGATCTGAGCAGATATATAAACAGAATGACACGAGGCCCCGTACATAAAAGATTACAATTTAATCAATTATATAAAACAACTGTGATACTGCATTACATTAGGAAGCTACACTTCTTTTGAAATAAATCATATTATATAAAACAACTGTGATAATGCATTACATTAGGATGATACACTTCTTTTTGAAATAAATGATTCACCGAATTTCAAACACAAATATACTTATATAAATAGCCAATCTGTTTTAAATGATAGAATTAGTTCATCATAGAATCGAGTGAACAATCGAAGTCATTGCCTTGCACAACTTCATAACCTGGTTATTCTGGTTCACTCCAACTTCGCTGTGGCCGTTCTTCTCGGTCCTTTTCTCTTTCGGCTCTCGAACTTTTTGTGGGTTACATCAATGCATGCTACTTCAATGTGTGTATACACCAATGCGTGGTTACACCAATGTGTGACACTTCAATGCGGGGATACACCGCTACGTGGTACTTCAATGTGTGGAACTATTTCCCTTTTCAAAAATAAAACAGAGAAGCAACCTAAATCTCTGATCAGATATCCTACTGGGAAATCGATTATTACTCTCTCTCATTATGTCAGCTCAAACAGATACCAAAGCTATCTGGTCAAACTAACGGGACAGACCGTAAACAAACCTAGTTTCATAAGATTAATGGCTAGTTTCAACCCTGATTCACCTTAACGTCCCACTAGACATAACAGTTTCGTTCTCGTCTCAATTACACAAATGAATGCATGAAAGTCCTTACATGGCGTAACTACGCTATTTCAGTCAATACACAAATTCTAAGATTGGAGAACTCATACGGATTCTCTTAACTCATATCAACTAACGTAAGGCATGAAATCCTAGAATACCTATAACAATCAAGACGACGAAAATTCAAAAAACTCGTCAAACTTATATAAAGAAAAATCATTGTACGGATTCAGATAAATTAACTCACACAGTTGTACTTATATCAGGAAAATTAGTCTACGAATTTTAAACAAATAAATTCATGCAAATATAAGCAAAAAATTCTTAGCAAATCGTTATATTGGTATCAACGGTAGTAGTATAGTGGGGTGATCTAGGGACAATGGGACTTCTATGTTAAACAAGGGGCGTTGTACCCTGGCGACAATGGGAATTTAACATGGGAATTTTAACATCGGTGGGACTGTATAGCGTCAAGATTTATAGCGTCAAAAGCACACCCTGCGACGAAATAGCGTCAATGGGAATTAGCATTACAGACCCCCCTGGGCACGTTTACGGACACGATTTATAGCCTCAAAAGCACACCCTGGGACTGTATAGCGTCAATGGGAATTTTGTATAGCGACTAGCACACCCTGGGATATTATAGCCTCAATGGTAATTTTGTATAGTGACAAGAGGAATGGAACAGGTAGGGTGACGTCACGGTACTGGACAGTTGCAACAATGTAGCAAGGACCGTAACGTCATGTCACCTGTGTCATTTCTATATATAAACACGAATCATTTGCGTTCGTGTTTGTGTATAGCAAGTACCGTGACGTCATGCCACCTGTGTCATTTCTATATACAAACACGAATAATTCGCGTTCGTGTTTGTGGATATTATAACTCTCTATACACAAGCCATCAGCCAATCAACAGTACTAAAAACGGCAACTATAATAAATCAGCCATTGTTTCGTAGGCTGATGGCTTATACCAAATTACTTAAATACATAGAATCACGAACCATTCGTGTTCTACATCAATTTAATTCCTGAACTCCTAGACACTTGCAACAATGTAGCAAGGACCGTGACGTCATGCCACCTGTGTCATTTCTATATACAAACACGAATCATTCGCGTTCGTGTTTGTGTATAGCAAGTACCGTGACGTCATGCCACCTGTGTCATTTCTATACAAAGTTTGAATCATTCGCGTTCGTGTCAGTGAATAGTATAGTATAGTATGTTTTATATATTCTCTTTTTTTCCATAGATTGATGAACATCAATCTATCATACACAAATTATAAAATCAACTAACAAAATTTTTTAGGTAAGAGAATAATGTTTTGGGGAGTTAAATATAAATTATACAATCGAATAAAAACAACTTTTAGGCAAGAAAGAATAAATATCTTTTCGAGGCAGTGGAGTGGCCCTGAAAAGGGTCTTTGTCGCGAACGCATAAACACACCATACTAGTATCACACAAACAGACGCGAACGCATAAACATACCATATATACTATCCACACAAACGGGAAGAGAAGAAAAAACACACCCATATCTACTATCCACACAAACGGGGAGAGAAGAAAAAACACACCCATATCTACTATTCACACAAACGCACGGGAACGCATAAAACACACCATACTTACAATCCACACCAACGTACGCGAACGCATATAACACACACTATACTATTCACACAAACGGGAAGAGAAGAAAAACACACCCATATCTACTATCCACACAAACGTACGCGAATGCAAACACACACACACACACACACACACACACACACACACACACACACACACACACACAGAGGAGCTGAGGTGTTAGTTCTAATCCATTCGAAGACGACATGAGCGAGCCTTAATCAATGTTCTCCACTTCTGTCACAAAACCAAGAGAGTCCTGATTCAGCCCAAAATAAATTCGTTCGTCCCTTGAAATTTTATTGTGCCATTTGAGAGACGCAAAACCACACTTCAAGAAAATTGAGAACGATGGCTTACACCTACACCGTGAGATGTAAAGAGTTCAATTAGTTCGTAAACTGAGTCAAAGTTTATAATCAAGATGAAACGATGACACTTTTCCAACCAGACACCAGGCAACAATGACGATCCGTGTCACACAATACTTTTCAAAATGTGTTGGTAGAAGTTTGTACTAGCGATCTTGAAGAAATGATTGTCTCATATCCAATACCATTTGCATTACAGTCTTTAATACAGAGTGAGACGAAGAGACTGAGAGAGAAAAAACGGTGGTAATCTGATAGAATGACAGAACCAACAAGACCAACGAAGAAAGAAATTCGTTTGGTACCTCATGAAGATTATTTTTTACAATCTAGTACCCCCAAATGTGACTTGCAGAAAAGTTGAGAACGATGACATATATCTACACGGTGAAATTAAATGGTTTACGTTGATGGTTGCTATTTCTTTGTTTATTAAATTTTTGTACAAACGATGTGTGTAAGCGAAAGCTAACACACACACACACACACACACACACACACACACACACACACACACACACACACACGGGTGTTACTGCATTGGGTGACAGTAAGTCTCGAGACTAGTGTTTTGAGAGATGGGCAGACAGAATTAGCATTACAGAAAGAAAGAATGGTAAAGAAAAAACAGAAAAGAAGCACACCATTTTTGGTTCTGTTATTTTTCGCGGTATTATAGGACAAAGATAATGAAGACAACCATACAGTCTATGTGAAAAATGTTCATTGTTTTCATTTATTTTATCAATATCATAAAAAGGTAGTGTGATATTTATTGTCAACTGACTGCTTAACATTTTGCTATAGATCCCACATTTAAGAGATGTCGTGTGTTTCTCAGCACACGCTACCAACAATTTTGCAAACTTTTCTCAAATCTAAGGGCAGGAAAAAAAAATAATAAAGCAGCACCAACACGCGCCTTGTTCTATCGACAGTCTAAACTGAGAGAAAATAGGTCAAACATGGTTACATTTTTCTGAACGCATGTTTTAGTTTTAGAATTCAGAGTTAACCATAGGCAGGGTTATACAGTGCAATGTCACTCGCGTCTTTCTTGAAAAAGTCGTGCGTTTGTTTCCTTTCTGAAAAACGGTAAATCTAATGCTAGAAAAAATTTACGTGACACATTGCAGTGCCAAAATAAGGATAAAGCTGGGAAACCCAAGTCTACATTTATAATCTCAAACTTTCCAACTTAAATGACGTCACTTTGCTCAACACTAGGGGAATAATTGCAACAGCCGAATACGAACGCGAATCACTCTTTTCATTTAGACCTAGTTTGTATTTATAGCTACAACCTGTGGAAAACCCAAGCTATTTTTATAGTCTCAAACTTTCCAACTTAAATGACGTCACTTTACTCAACACTAGGGAAATAATTTTTATCGTGCTGATCGGCTTGAGAGTGAAATGAATACTGAGAGGGAAGTCACCAGCCCTTTATATATACACTGAGCCTGACATGAATATATAGGGGTCCATGGCGTTTCAAATGTAGTCATTTGACTTTTTGCAGTCAAGATGAAACGATCGCATAATTTCGTAAAGAAAGGAGAAGAAAGTAAGAGACAGAACCGTGATTTATCGCCTCGCACAGTAGCTGAAGTCTTGACTCAAATTCATGTCAGCGATTTTGAAGATGAGATGAGTGAGCCAGAATCTAGGCCCAGAGAGTCTACACCAAGTCAAAGTCCATCACCACCAGTAAACCCTGAAAAGTACTACCACATTCGAGAGACGGATAAACGCTCCTCCAGAAAATTTAGAACCACAGCCTACACGTACGCGGTGAAGTTTAAAGATTTCAAGTCCGACGTACCTCTGGAGAATGCAGAGGGGTTCATCACCGATGTGTGGGATTTTTTGTTAACCACACTGAAACAGCAATGTGAAGCCAAAGAAGACGATCGCTTGAGACTTTCCGTTCATCACGACAGTTTGAAGTCCCCCGTTTTGATCGAGTTTAGCAGTCCGGCAGAATTGACGCCATCCAAAGTCATGGAGAAGATTCAACACGTGCAACAATCCAACGACAAGATTCACATCACCGACGGGAAAGCGACACTGTTCATGACCCACGTGTCTCTTCCCCAAGGGACAGGACAACGCAAAAAGGTATTACTTATGGACGACCTTCGCAGCACCAAAACGAGTCTTGTTCGAATTATTAATCCTCAAGACCAGATGTGTTTAGCCCGTGCCATCGTGGTTG
>JAECUM010012952.1:0-18153 GCA_016617855.1 Megalonaias nervosa
TTTTAAGAGATGTCCTAGAATTTGGAAATTTAATAAGTCACTCATAAATGGAAATAATTAAAGAGAAATTCGAAGAATTGAAAGCTTTATATCTTATTAAAAGTGATTTTTACAATCAAACAGGTAAAGATGGGTATGACATTGACGAACATTTATTTACTGTGACAGATTTATAGGAGATTTAAAGTCTATCATGCATAACGTTTTTAATGCTCAAAACGGAAAATTCACGAACTAAAACGATAGTTTAAATTATTAAAGGAGATTGAATACTAATGGAGCATAGTTTTTAATCAACATGAAGATAATATGAAGAAGTCGAAATTAAACTGCACATTTAAATACACTAATGGACTTAAATTCTCGAATGATGAATCAAATTAATTGGATGGAAAAATTACTTTTCTAAAGTGTCTGAGTATCAAAATAATAGACAATGGAAAAAGCACAGCAAATGACGGCTTTACCGTCTACATCCTTGCATATGTTTTGAGAGATAGAGGGCAACTCTTGGCAAACTAAGTTACCAATATTTTCATAAAGGTAACCTTTGATAACACAAAGAGATGGTACTATTACTTTTCAGCCGAAAAGAGACAAACGTAGAGATCATTTTAAAATATACTGGGAACCAATCACATTACTGAATCAATAGCATGAGCTGTTACAGCTAATATAATAGACGCGAGTTTGCCGAAATCGATTCACAAAAATCTAAAACGGTTTATGAAAGATAGATATATGGGAGAAATGGTGAGACTTGTATAATATATGACGCTATTTTCTAGACGGAAGTAAATAACAAGAATGGTTTCATTTGACAAATATATTTTGAAAAAAGTTTTAGTTGGTTGGTTGAATTTTTACGGCGCACCAGCACTATGAGGCTATTTAGCGCCATACAAAAGGTTATATCTTTCATCATTTAAAAGTGGTAAAAGGTTTCGTATCGACCAGCGATACGAAACCAAACAGTTGAAGGTAAAACGATAAAATGGTAACGGTGATAAATAAATAAAGTTTCCCGATCAACGGGGAGTGCAAATGATGTATGACAACGAAAACAGATGAAAGGTAATTAAAATCTAACGACGGTATATATAGCACATAAATCTGTTTAAGGTGATAGCATACAAGCTATAGCTTATGATAAATATTTACTTCCTTCAGGAAGTCTGTAATATAAGAAACGCTAACTGTATCAAAGAGCTCCCTAATGTCATGCACATTGTAATAATGATTACGCGTAGGTTGGAGGTCGAAACACTCCAACATAAAGTGCTTAACGGTGAATGGTTCATTGCAAGATAGGCAATCTGGTGGATCTTCTCCTTTTAATATGTAGGAGTGGGTTAAATAAGTATGACCAATTCGAATTCTTGCAATGACTACCTCCTCCCTACGGACGGCTCTGTAGGAAGGAGTCCATTCTCCTAGGGTTGGCTTGATGGCATGAAGTTTGTTATTCACGGCATCATTCCATGATGCCCGCCATTTCTGACGTAAACATTCTTTGATACTTGGTTTAAAATCAGTATACGGTGTTTTAAAATCAGATGGTTCCAGTGACAGGGCCATTTTAGCAGCGCGGTCTGCTTTGTCATTACCTTTAATTCCAATATGGCTGGGTAACCAACAGTATACTATATTGTGGGAGGTACTCAGCTCAGTATGTTTGAGGAGAATATTGGCTAATAATGGATTCTCCAGTTTTCTATCATGTAGTGACTGAAGTACTGATAGTGAATCGGAGAAATTGATGCTGTTTAAAATACGCTTGCTTTCAACGTACTGCAATGCAAGGTCTATTGCTCTGATTTCGGCTGAGAAAATTGATGTACCGTTTGGCAAGCGAGCTTTTGTTGTGTGTTTCCCACTAACGAAGGCTGCAGCAGCCTTTTCCTCATCTTTTGATCCATCAGTATATATTCTTGTATAATTTTCAAACTGGGTGAGGAGTTCATGGTAACAGGAGTGGAAGATAGAAGGGTTTGTCTCCGATTTTTTTCCATCGTGTAACGTGAAAAGTACTTTTTGTTGTTAAGTAGCCAGGGAGGTGTTTTGCAGACGGACGTTTTCTGAATGTTTGAAAGATCAATTTTGGTACTGTCAAGGCATGGTAATATTCTAATGCCAACGGTAGGTATGACGTTTAGTTTATTGTCATATAAGGTTTTATATTTGGGTTCAAAAACAGCCGAAAAAGCAGGGTTCAGAGGGTTTGATCTTAATTGAGAGCATACTGTGCGGAAAGCATTTCTCTACGTTGTGATAAAGGTGGTTCGTTCGCTTCAACGA
The DNA here is from genome assembly GCA_016617855.1 of Megalonaias nervosa. Classification (NCBI taxonomy): domain Eukaryota; kingdom Metazoa; phylum Mollusca; class Bivalvia; order Unionida; family Unionidae; genus Megalonaias; species Megalonaias nervosa. The sequence goes on from JAECUM010012952.1 coordinate 2,299, forward strand.
GTAGGCTTTCACACGGGGATGTCTTAAATGCTCCCGGAGCAAGTCTTATTCCCAGATGATGAATTGGGTCAAGAATCTTCAAATAGGACTTCCTAGCTGAACCGTAGACAACGCAAAAATAGTCTAGTTTCGAGCGAATAAATGTTCTGTATCAGCACCCCAGTCAGTGTGCGCTACTACTTTAAGTAAATCTAGAAACTTCAAGCATTTAGCTTTCAAATTCTTCAGGTGTGGAGTAAAAGTCAGTTTTCTGTCGAAGATAATACCTAAAAATTCTGCTTCCTCAACAAATGGAATAGGTGCTCCGTCCAGCGTGAGTTTAGGTCCATCATGATGTCTTCGAAACTGACAGAAATGCATACATACAGTTTTTGATTTCGAGAATTTGAAACCGTTAGTATTGGCCCAATTTTGAATTTTGTTGATATTTTGCTGTAATTGTCTTTCAATTGTATGCATGTGCTTGGATCAGTAACATATTAAAAAGTCGTCAACATATAGGGAGCAATCCACACCGGGAGTCAGACACTTGGTGATGCTATTAATTTTTATGTTGAAAAGCGTCACCGATAAAATACTGCCCTGGGGCACACCCATCTCTTGATCGTGCATATCAGAGAGGGTGGAGCCCACTCGTACCTTGAATTCCCCGTCTGAGAGGAAGTTTGATATGAACGAGGGCAGTCGGCCTTTTAGACCCAGATCGTGTAGGTCATTTAGTATTCCGTACTTTCATGTTGTGTCATAGGCCTTTTCCAAATCAAAGAAAACCGCTACTAAGTGTTCTTTCTTGATGAAAGCGTCGCGAATAAATGTTTCCAGTCTAACCAGATGATCATTCGTACTACGACCATAACGAAAGCCACTTTGGAAAGGAGATATTAAATTGTTGGTTTCCAAATACCATACAAGCCGAGAATTGATCATTCGTTCCATTGTTTTGCATACGCAGCTAGTTAATGATATAGGTCTATAGTTGGTAGGATCTGCGCTATCTTTACCTGGTTTGGGGATTTGTATTACTGTTGCTTCTTTCCAAATTTTTGGTACATTACCAGTAATCCATAAATCATTGAAGATTCCCAGAAGAACTGTTAAGGATGGTTCTGGAAGGTGTTTCAAAAACTGGTAATGTATATCGTCAGGCCCAGCGGATGTATCATGGGCCTTATTCAAAGATTCCATAAGCTCCAACAATGAAAACGGTTGGTTATAACTTTCTGAATTATTCGATGTGAATTTCAACCGTGTTTTTTCTTTATGAGCTTTCAATCTTCGGAAAGCTTCTGAATAATTAGACGATGAGGAATTTTTGGAGAAACAATCAGCAAGTACATTAGCTATTTCTTGTTTGGTATTGAAATTGTTATTATTTAGCTTCAGATGTCGGAATGAATTGTATTTTCCCTTTCCATTTATTTTGCGGATCGTGTCCCAAACTTTCTTTATTGAGGAACGAGAGTTTAAAGTTGAAACATATTTTTTCCATGATGCTCGTTTACTTTCTTTAATTATGCGGCAAGCTTTGGCCCGAAAAATACGGTACTGAGTCAAATTTTCGGGCGTTGGACGATTATTAAATGTTTTCAGTGCTTCTCGGCGTTATCTAATGGCTTCTTTACATTCTTTAATGAACCACGGTTTTTGGGTTCTTTTACAATTCGGCGAGGACTTAGGAATAGATTCTTCTGCAATCTCAATTAAGACGGATGTAAATTGTCGAATAGGATCAATATCGTTTAGGACGGTATTCCTGTTAAGTCTAGCTGTACAAAGTGTTTCAAACTTGGTCCAGTCAGCTTTCTTTAAATTCCACTGTGGAATCGTGTCATCAATTGTAACGTTGGTGTTCTTAAGAGAGATTGGAAAGTGATCACTGCTGTGAAGGTCATCAGCGACCTTCCAATTATAATCCAAAAGTAGTGAAGGAGAACAAATTGTCAAGTCGATACATGTGTATGTACCAGTTCCTGGGTGCAAGTACGTCGGAGATTTGGTATTAAATAGACACAAGTCGTGTCTAGTAATAAAATCTTCGACCCTTTTGCCCCTGTCGCTTATGTAATTTGATCCCCATAAAATATTATGGGCATTAAAATCACCGAGTAAAACAAATGGTGCAGGAAGTTGTTGAACAAGCGTGTCTAATTGGTTTGGTAATAAGTTGGTGTTTGGTGGTATATAAATAGAACAAAATGTAATCACTCGATGTAGAGTGACACTCACAGCAATGGCTTGCAAATTTGTGTTTAAAGGGATGACGCTATGTGGGGCTCTATTGTTCACAGCAATAGAAACCCCTCCCGAGGCCCTGTCAACGTTCTGTAAGTAGGTGTTAAACAGGGAGTAGTTTTTAAGTGTGATGTTGTCCCTATCTTTTAAAAAGGTTTCCTGAAGGCATAGTATTGCAGGATCATATTCGTTTAAAAGCAGGAGAATATCATTGTAATTGGCTTTAAGTCCTCGACAATTCCATTGTATGATCGTGTTCTTCATTATAAGTTTAGATTGGAGATTTTGGAGCTAGGTTAGACTTTTCGCGGAGAGAATCTATATGGTTATTTCTACGGAGGAAGTACGGGGATGATTTTTTTGTTAGGTCTGGAGCTACTTTGAGAACATGGAGCAGTATCTTCTGCATCCATGCTCTCAATGTCCCCAAACCTGTTATAGAGTTTGATGGGGTCTTCTGACCCCTTTTGCTGCCTATTTCCTTGTGATCTGTTTTTGTTCTTTGGTGATTTCTGTTGTTGAGTATTATTGAATGTTGTTTGGGTAGATGCCGTGGTTCTTTGTGCTTGGTAATGGGGGGTGTTAGTGCTTGATGTTGACTCGGGTGCATCTGTCTGCGTTTGAGCGTCCTTCGTTGCCTTGGGATTGTTCTTCACTACAGTGGAGAAGGATGGGCCAGGAAGAGATGTTTTTGCCTGTACAAGCTTTCTGGCCTCTGGATAGGGAATGTTGGATGTGTATTTAACCCTCTGTATTTCCTTCTCCTGTTTCCAGGTATCACAATCCTTGGAATTGGCGTGGTGCTCCTTTCCACAGTTGACACAATGCGGAGTGGCTCTACACTCAGATTCCTGGTGAGAGTGATCTCCGCATCGGCCACATATTTGGCTTCTTGAGCAGCGGTCTTCATGATGACCATATTTCTGACACTTATAACATCGAAGTGGATTTGGTATGTACACATCAACCTTCACTTGCAGAAAGCCAACTTTTACCACTCTGGGTACTGTTGGCTTGTTGAAGGTGAGTATAATGGTGTTGGTGTCCTGCAGGTTGTTGTTACGTTTAATACGTATTCTACGGACTGCAGTGACACCTTCGTTTTTCATCCCTTCAATGATATCCGTGTCGCTGACTCCAGCCAAGTCACGACAGCGAATCACGCCTTTGGACGAATTGAGTGTTGTGTGGGCGAACGAGGTCACTGGAATATCGAAAAATGTTGTCATTTTCTTGAGGTTTTCTGCTTGACCTCGTCGCTCACACTCGACAAGTAGGCAGCCCGATTTTAACTTTTTAACACCTTTTGGTGTTCCAATCAGTCCCATAATTGTTTTCTCGATCACAAACGGAGAGAGTACATTAAGCGGTTTTGTGGCATCTTTAGACTGTATAACCATGAAGCGTGGAAATGAATCCACACCACATGGTTCGTCATCTGAGTCAGATCCAGTTTTGGTACGCTTGAGTTGATTTTTTTTGGAAATATCCATGTTGGTGTATTTAAAATTCAGCACCCGTGCTCCCCGCCCACCAAGGAGCCCAACAAGGGGACACTTTTCAAGTGCCAGGGATACACAGATGTTATACTCAGTAGGTAAATTCACCTCCTGATTCATCCCATAAGACATACTCAGTCGGTAAAATTACCTCCCAATTGACCCGTTGAGCCACCGCCTTCTAGGAAGTCTTCTAAGACTTGGAAAAGGGAAAGTTAAAGGGATAGAATGTAGGGGCAACGGTGGTATCAAGAGAGATACAACGAGAAAGATAAAGAAAGTGAGCGAGTAAATAAAGACCTCCTAGGGCTGGGCTTGACCAGCCGATTTGTCGAGACCGGGCCCATCCCTACCACCCGTCTAGAAGAAGTAGAGGCCAAAGTAGTGTATTGCATCGGAAAGCCTCTGCTCAACTACCAGGATCCTTTCCTCCTCCGACACGGGTCGCAACCCACGGCAAACAGGTTGCCTCTACTTAGTCGCCTCTTACGACACGTAGCGAGGCACGTCGGGCCAATTCTACAACCCCGGACCCGCAGGGGGACAAATGTAGAGAAGGGAATCACTCAGAAATAAAAGGTACATGCCAAATTAAAAGATTATAATAGCAAATTATCACATAGTAGGTACAGTTTTCCTAGATTATATACAATGTAGTTGCATATATTATTCATATCAAAAGGGTTACGTATCACTTTATGTGATAATGATTGGTTCCGAAAAGCCCATGAAGTTATTGTGCAGTGTTCTGATTATTGCTTGAATGTTATCGTGGGAAAACTCTTTTAACCCCGAATTCTGGAATGTTTTGTTTTCAATGAACATTTTGACGACTATTTTTCGACTCGAGTCACAAAAGGGAATGGACGGTTTTGACTTGTCAATCAAAGCGCGACCAATGAAAAAGAGGTTTCGAATTCACTGCGTAATTATGCGTTGCTATCCGCCATGTTTGTTTACATGCACGAAACCACACTTGACTATACTTTATATAATTTCACATGTGAAAATATAGGAATGAGAAAAAAAAATGTGATAATTATATCACCAATATATTTGTATATTTCATGCTTTAGTATATAATAAACTAATTAATATGATATTTCATATATAAATACACAAAGCTGTTGAAACTAGGTAGATTATGTAGTGTGCTTGTGAAAATTTTTGCAATACAAATGCTGGAATTGTATATCTTCGATTTAATTTTGTTCAAAGTTTTATTGGAATTATTTGTAAAACAATGATTTTATTTTGGAGATTTTTATATCTTAAGTTTATGAAAAAGGTAAAAGTAATAAAATATTTATTTTGTCTACCATTCATTGCATTTTTGTCATGCTGACTTCATTCATAACTTGCATGTTAAAACGTACTGATGTTATAACACCTGCTGGAAAATGTTATGAGATCAATAAACTAAGATAAGACGCATCACACTAATTAGCGAATAAACGTAAAACCGAATGTCAGTATACCCAGATCGACGTGTCTGTAGTTGTATATTTCCACGAGTCATTCTTATTTCTTTCTTTTCTAAGAGATTATGATACATAATCATTTTGCACGGATGTGATATAATTTAAATTTACTGATTTATCAGTGAGAACCTTATGGAATGACATCAGAAATCATAATGTCATGAATATAGTTTTGTGTGTAGTTGATTAGACCCTTATTCAACACACATTCTGAAAGATTCTTGAAGTCAGGTGGGAAACTTTCAGAAATAGTGTCAGGAGTATTTTCAATGAATCTCGCGATCATGCTACTGAATCCGACATTTTGGGGGCCGTTTGTGAGCCAGAGCAACGGTAACCAGGTAGGCGGAGCTTACCGTTGGAAGTCCATTGCGGAAAAATGGTATCGCCTGTCTGAATAATTTACCCTCACAGGGGCTTGTGATGTTGTATATAACACATCATCAGATGAAAAGTGGCGTAAAACCCCACGACAAAAACAACAGCAAAACATTAAGCTAAAAATATTGCTCAGTTGAAATCGGGTGTGTTGGGTGTGGGTGGAGGGCGAGGCGGTATACCTGTAACATGGTTGGTTGGTTGGTTGGTTGAATTTTTACGGCGCACCAGCACTATGAGGCTATTTAGCGCCATACAAAAGGTTATATCTTTCATCATGTAAAAGTGGTAAAAGGTTTAGTATCGACCAGCGATACGAAACCAAACAGTTGAAGGTAAAAAGATAAAATGGTAACGGTTATAAATAAATAGTTTCCCGATCAACGGGGAGTGCAAATGATGCATGACAACGAAAACAGATGAAAGGTAATTAAAATCTAAAGACGGTATATATAGCACATAAAACTGTTCAAGGTGATAACATACAAGCTATAGCTTATGATAAATATTCACTTCCTTCAGGAAGTCTATAATATAAGAAACGCTAACTGTATCAAAGAGCTCCCTAATGTCATGCACATTGTAATAATGATTACGCGTAGGTTGGAGGTCGAAACACTCCAACATAAAGTGCTTAACAGTGAATGGTTCATTGCAAGATATGCACTCTGGTGGGTCTTCTCCTTTTAGTATATAGGAGTGGGTTAAATAAGTATGGCCGATTCGAATTCTTGCAACGACTACCTCCTCCCTACGGACGGCTCTGTAGGAAGGAGTCCATTCTCCTAGGGTTGGCTTGATGGCATGAAGTTTGTTATTCACGGCATCATTCCATGATGCCTGCCATTTCTGAGGTAAACATTCTTTGATACTACGTATAAAATCCGTATACGGTGTATTAAAATGAGATGGTTCTAGTGATAGAGCCATTTTAGCAGCGCGGTCTGCTTTGTCATTACCTTTAATTCCAATATGGCTGGGTAACCAACAGTATACTATATTGTGGGAGGTACTCAGCTCAGTATGTTTAAGGAGAACATTAGCTAATAATGGATTCTCCAGTTTTCTATTATGTAGTGACTGAAGTACTGATAGTGAATCGGAGAAGATGATGCTATTTAAAATACGCTTGCTTTCAATATATTGCAATGCAAGGTCTATTGCTCTGATTTCAGCTGAAAAGATTGATGTACCATTTGGCAAGCGGACTTTTGTTGTGTGTTTTCCACTAACGAAGGCTCCAGCAGCCTTTTCCTGATCTTTTGATCCATCAGTATATATTCTTGTATAATTTTGAAATTGGGCGATTAGTTCATGGTAAGAGTTGTGGAAGATGGAAGGGTTTGTCTCCGATTTTTTTCCATCGTGTAATGTGAAAAGTACCTTTGGTTGTTGAAGTAGCCAGGGAGGTGTTTCGGAGACGGTCGTTTTCAGAATTTTTGAAAGATCAATTTTGGTACTGTCAAGGCATGGTAATATTCTAATGCCAAAGGTAGGTATGACGTTTGGTTTATTGTCATATAAGTTTTTATATTTGGGTTCAAAAACAGCCGAAAAAGCAGGGTTCAGAGGGTTTGAGCTTAATTTGAGAGCATACTGTGCAGAAAGCATTTCTCTACGTTGTGGTAAAGGTGGTTCGTTCGCTTCAACGAGTAGGCTTTCACACGGGGATGTCTTAAATGCTCCCAAGGCAAGTCTTATTCCCTGATGATGAATTGGGTCTAACATCTTCAAATAGGACTTCCTAGCTGAACCATAGACAACGCAACCATAGTCTAGTTTCGAGCGAATAAATGTTCTGTATAAACTGAGTAGGACTTTCCTATCAGCACCCCAGTCAGTGTGCGCTACTACTTTAAGTAAATCTAGAGACTTCAAGCATTTAGCTTTCAAATTCTTCAGGTGTGGAATAAAGGTCAGTTTTCTGTCGAAGATAATACCTAAGAATTTTGCTTCCTCAACAACTGGAATAGGTGTTCCGTCCAGCATGAGTTTAGGTCCATCATGATGTCTTCGTAGCTGACAGAAATGCATACATACAGTTTTTGATTTCGAGAATTTGAAACCGTTAGTATTGGCCCAATTTTGAATCTTCTGGATATTTTGCTGCAATTGTCTTTCAATTGTATGCATGTGCTTGGATCGGTAACATATTAAAAAGTCAACAACATATAGGGAGCAATCCACACCGGGAGTCAGACACTTGGTGATGCTATTAATTTTTATGTTGAAAAGCGTCACGGATAAAATACTGCCCTGGGGCACACCCATCTCTTGATCGTGCATATCAGAGAGGGTGGAGCCCACTCGTACCTTGAATTCCCTGTCTGAGAGGAAGTTTGATATGAACGAGGGCAGTCGGCCTTTTAGACCCAGATCGTGCAGGTCCTTTAGTATTCCGTACTTCCACGTTGTGTCATAGGCCTTTTCCAAATCAACGAAAACCGCTACTAAGTGTTCCTTCTTGATAAAAGCGTCGCGAATAAAGGTTTCCAGTCTAACCAGATGATCATTGGTACTACGACCATAACGAAAGCCACTTTGGAAAGGAGATATTAAATTGTTGGTTTCCAAATACCATACAAGCCGAGAATTGATCATTCGTTCCATTGTTTTGCAAACGCAACTAGTTAATGATATAGGTCTATAGTTGCTAGGATCTGCGCTATCTTTGCCCGGTTTGGGAATTGGTATTACTGTTGCTTCTTTCCAAATTTTTGGTACATTACCAGTAATCCATAAATCATTGAAGATTTCCAGAAGAACTGTTAAGGATGGTTCTGGAAGGTGTTTAAAAACTGGTAATGTATATCGTCAGGCCCAGCAGATGTATCATGAGCCTTATTCAAAGATTCCATAAGCTCCGACAATGAAACGGTTGGTTATAACTCTCGGAGTTATTCGATGTGAATTTCAACCGTGTTTTTTCTTTATGAGCTTTCAATCTTCGGAAAGCTTCTGAATAATTAGACGATGAGGAATTTTTGGAGAAACAATCAGCAAGTACATTAGCTATTTCTTGTTTGGTATTGAAATTGTTATTATTTAGCTTCAGATGTCGGAATGAATTGTATTTTCCCTTTCCATTTATTTTGCGGATCGTGTCCCAAACTTTCTTTATTGAGGAACGAGAGTTTAAAGTTGAAACATATTTTTTCCATGATGCTCGTTTACTTTCTTTAATTATGCGGCGAGCTTTGGCCCGAACAATACGGTACTGAGTTAAGTTTTCGGGCGTTGGACGATTATTAAATTTTTTCAGTGCTTCTCGGCGTTGTCTAATGGCTTCTTTACATTCTTTAGTGAACCACGGTTTTGGGTTCTTTTACAATTCGGCGAGGACTTAGGAATGGATTCTTCTGCAATCTCAATTAAGACGGATGTAAATTGTCGAATAGGATCAATATCGTTTAGGACGGTATTCCTGTTAAGTCTAGCTGTACAAAGTGTTTCAAACTTGGTCCAGTCAGCTTTCTTTAAATTCCACTGTGGAATCGTGTCATCAATTGTAACGTTGGTGTTCTTAAGAGAGATTGGAAAGTGATCACTGCTGTGAAGGTCATCAGCGACCTTCCAATTATAATCCAAAAGTAGTGAAGGAGAACAAATTGTCAAGTCGATACATGTGTATGTACCAGTTCCTGGGTGCAAGTACGTCGGAGATTTGGTATTAAATAGACACAAGTCGTGTCTAGTAATAAAATCTTCGACCCTTTTGCCCCTGTCGCTTATGTAATTTGATCCCCATAAAATATTATGGGCATTAAAATCACCGAGTAAAACAAATGGTGCAGGAAGTTGTTGAACAAGCGTGTCTAATTCGTTTGGTAATAAGTTGGTGTTTGGTGGTATATAAATAGAACAAAATGTAATCACTCGATGTAGAGTGACACTCACAGCAATGGCTTGCAAATTTGTGTTTAAAGGGATGACGCTATGTGGGGCTCTATTGTTCACAGCAATAGAAACCCCTCCCGAGGCCCTGTCAACGTTCTGTAAGTAGGTGTTAAACAGGGAGTAGTTTTTAAGTGTGATGTTGTCCCTATCTTTTAAAAAGGTTTCCTGAAGGCATAGTATTGCAGGATCATATTCGTTTAAAAGCAGGAGAATATCATTGTAATTGGCTTTAAGTCCTCGACAATTCCATTGTATGATCGTGTTCTTCATTATAAGTTTAGATTGGAGATTTTAGAGCTAGGTTAGACTTTTTGCGGAGAGAATCTATATGGTTATTTCTACGGAGGAAGTACGGGGATGATTTTTTTGTTAGGTCTGGAGCTACTTTGAGAACATGGAGCAGTATCTTCTGCATCCATGCTCTCAATGTCCCCAAACCTGTTATAGAGTTTGATGGGGTCTTCTGACCCCTTTTGCTGCCTATTTCCTTGTGATCTGTTTTTGTTCTTTGGTGATTTCTGTTGTTGGTTATTATTGAATGTTGTTTGGGTAGATGCCGTGGTTCTTTGTGCTTGGTAATGGGGGGTGTTAGTGCTTGATGTTGACTCGGGTGCATCTGTCTGCGTTTGAGCGTCCTTCGTTGCCTTGGGATTGTTCTTCACTACAGTGGAGAAGGATGGGCCAGGAAGAGATATTTTTGCCTGTACAAGCTTTCTGGCCTCTGGATAGGCAATGTTGGATGTGTATTTAACCCTCTGTATTTCCTTCTCCTGTTTCCAGGTATCGCAATCCTTGGAATTGGCGTGGTGCTGTTTTCCACAGTTGACACAATGCGGAGTGGCTCTACACTCAGATTCCTGGTGAGAGTGATCTCCGCATCGGCCACATATTTGGCTTCTTGAGCAGCGGTCTTCATGATGACCATATTTCTGACACTTATAACATCGAAGTGGATTTGGTATGTACACATCAACCTTCACTTGCAGAAAGCCAACTTTTACCACTCTGGGTACTGTTGGCTTGTTGAAGGTGAGTATAATGGTGTTGGTGTCCTGCAGGTTGTTGTTACGTTTAATACGTATTCTACGGACTGCAGTGACACCTTCGTTTTTCATCCCTTCAATGATATCCGTGTCGCTGACTCCAGCCAAGTCACGACAGCGAATCACGCCTTTGGACGAATTGAGTGTTGTGTGGGCGAACGAGGTCACTGGAATATCGAAAAATGTTGTCATTTCTTGAGATTTTCTGTTTGACCTCGTCGCTCACACTCGACAAGTAGGCAGCCCGATTTTAACTTTTTAACACCTTTTGGTGTTCCAATCAGTCCCATAATTGTTTTCTCGATCACAAACGGAGAGAGTACATTAAGCGGTTTTGTGGCATCTTTAGACTGTATAACCATGAAGCGTGGAAATGAATCCACACCACATGGTTCGTCATCTGAGTCAGATAAAGTTTTGGTACGCTTGAGTTGATTTTTTTTGGATATATCCATGTTGGTGGATTTAAAATTCAGCACCCGTGCTCCCCGCCCACCAAGGAGCCCAACAAGGGGACACTTTTCAAGTGTCAGGGATACACAGATGTTATACTCAGTAGGTAAATTCACCTCCTGATTCATCCCATAAGACATACTCAGTCGGTAAAATTACCTCCCAATTGACCCGTTGAGCCACCGCCTTCTAGGAAGTCTTCGAAGACTTGGAAAAGGGAAAGTTAAAGGGATAGAATGTAGGGGCAACGGTGGTATCAAGAGAGATACAACGAGAAAGATAAAGAAAGTGAGCGAGTAGATAAAGACCTCCTAGGGCTCGGCGTGACCAGCCGATTTGTCGAGACCGGGCCCATCCCGACCACCCGTCTAGAAGAAGTAGAGGCCAAAGTAGTGTATTGCATCGGAAAGCCTCTGCTCAACTACCAGGATCCTTTCCTCCTCCGACACGGGTCGCAACCCACGGCAAACAGGTTGCCTCTACTTAGTCGCCTCTTACGACACGTAGCGAGGCACGGCGGACCAATTCTACAACCCCGGACCCGCAGGGGGACCTGTAACATGGAATCCACCCTATATAAAAGCGTGGTTTAAATGTTAACTTACACAAGTAAATAAACCCACCTCTGTTCACAGAAGAATGTGGCCATAAACCGGTCTCCCAACTGGCAGAACTTTATCGAACCAATGCTGATTTACTCGGTCAATTTGTGATACAGTTCCGACTGAAAATGAAATTTGTTTACGTCTTCTGTAGCCTACTGTTTACTTTCGTTTTAAAAACTTTCCATATTGTTCATTGTATCTTAAGCTTCTAATGTTCGATAATTTTGTGACCATGTGCAACAGAAACATTTTGACACAATAAGCTAAAGCAATTTTCATACATTATAAACTATACAATTGTCTAAAAGCATCAACGAAGTTTTCTTCCTCGAAGAAATCTCTGTTCGGGCTGCTTTTCATTCGTTCTTTAACCATTTGGTTCATTATTAGGCTTTTTTTTTAAAAGAATTTGCTACTATTTAGACTTAAATTAATATTACGATAGTGCCAGTTTAAATCTACGTCCCAAGAATGAATCAATTTAGCAAGGAAAATCACATTTTCCTTACTGTAACCATCATATTTCTGCGATCTTTTGATTGATGTTTGTATTGCATGAAAAGTATATTCGTAAGCCACCCTTCATTGAAAATTGATTAAAGAGCATTCGAATAGTAAATACAATAGAATTTATAGACATTAGTCCATAACCACAAAAATAAATATGTTTGAAGACTTAAATGCATATTGACTTTAGAAAAAGGAGAAAGCTGTTAAAGTAAAGGATGATATCTATAGTAAGAAAATTTTAAAGGTGAATGATTGCGAGAACCTTCTTAAATATGGTGCTTGTAATATTTCCCTTTTCAGATGTCTTTGTTTTCTTTCAGGTAAGTAATATTCAGATTGTAATATATGTGCAAAATTGTTTTTACAGCAATGGGCACTGAGTAGTGCTTCAGTAATATTTCCTTCGGAAATGTATGCTCTCTATTAAATAGAAGAATAAAAATTACAAGTAAAACGCAAATACTAAGAGGTGAAAGAAGCTCTGTTAGATAGTAACACTTGTATTGATGATTATAACATGAAATAATTGTACATATACACTAATATTGTCCAGAAGTAACTTTCTGCTCAAAGTGGTGTTTCAAGAAGTATTCCCACCCAACAAACACCGAAAGCGTAAAGAGCATAAACGATCAGAATTATTAAACTTACTTCAGACGAATATGTTTTGATTACAACGATCATTGGATACAATTTACAATAATGCATTTGATAGGTAAATAAGCTGGATATTTAAGGGGACTTTACAAGCTGACAAACTGACAAGATAACAAAAAACCACTTTTAATAGCACAGATATATTTCAAATAAATGCGTGTAAAGTTCATCGTTTCAAATCGTGATCTAGTGCATATATTAGTGACAAAGCAGGTGAAGGAGCAAAAACGAAAACAAATATTGTCCATATCTAAAATCAGCTAAAGCAACAATTGCAACAGAAAAAGGTTGTGTTTCTTTTGAGAACCTGAATCACGTTCCAAGCAGGTTAAGTCTGATGAAAGGTGCGAAAATCGAACGGATAAAATGGTACGAATTGATTATGGAAGTATAGAATGAGTGATTGACAAACATGTAATGAAGGTGTCTCAAAATATAGTTGGATGAGAACGAACGAAATTAATTGCACCATAAATGACACCTAACAATACGTAGAGGCACCCGAAAATCAATTGAAAATACTGGTATCCATTCTATACCTTTAAATACATACAATTTTCAATAGTTTTAAAAGATGTCATCAAATGTATCAAGGCTTTGACTTTAACAGATGAGTCATCTTTTCGTTTAGGAATATATTAAACAGATTGAACGGTAGGCTGCCATTAGAAGATAATTTTTAATCTAAGAAAGGAAAAATAATAATAGGGCAAACGTGTAAGTATTGAAGATGCACCGATAGGTTAAACAGTAACTATCGGCTGACGAAAAAGACAAATAAGACAGGTAATTCTTGTACCCAGTTGTATTGAACTAGAAAATAAAAAAAAAATAAACGTACTTATCCCAACTCTGTGCTACGGATGGTAGGCCGGACACTGAATAAAACTAATATGCAAGAAACATATCGTATGAAAAAATATCTTTGAGAGCAAGGGTAAAGAAGGCTCCAAAGGATCGAATAAGGAAGGAGACGATCAGGGAAATGAATGGAGCAATCCTGTCGTAGATTAAATTGAGAAACACAGAATTAAATGGTTTTGACAGGTCATCAGGATGAACTGTTCTCAACCCGCAACACGAGCTTATAACATAAGAAAATCAGGTTTAAAAGGAAAAGAAAGACCGAGGAAAAGATGGATTGATGTAGCACACGGAAAGCGCAATATGACAACAAACGGTATGTAATGCAAAAAACTGTAATAGAGACACACATGAACAGACATACAGACTCCCATCTCTCTCTCTCTCATTCTCTCTCTCTCTCCTGCATGACCACAAGGACACTGCCAGCATCAGAGGAAGAACAATCACCTAACTTCGCTTCGCAGATGATATTGATGGCTTAGCAGGAGATGAAAAGATTTGGCTGACTTGGCTGAGGGGTTCGACACAATTTCCACAGCATACGGTATGGAGGTTAGCGCCGAAAGACCAAACTGATTACAAACAACACCAATGGCTTCAGTGCAGAAATGAAGGTCAGTGGACAGAAGCTGGAAAGTAGCACAAGCTTTAAAGTACTTTGTATCAATAATCACAGATGAAGGCTCCAAACCAGAACTACATTGCAAGATTGCCCAGACAACAGCAGCAATAACAAGGTTGAGACCAATATGTAAAGATACCAACATTGCTTCTGGTTCCAAAATAAGGCTGATGCGCTCGATTGTCATATCCATCTTTCTGTATGCTTATGAAACATGGACGCTCACATCAGGTCTACAAAGAAGGATTCAAATCTTCGAAACGAGATGCTTCCTCAAGATCTTGGGCATCTCATACATTGACCATGTAACCAACTAAGAAGTCCACAACAGGATCCAACGAGCCATGGGATCCTATGAAAACATCTTGACCACTGTAAAAAAGTGCAAACTGAAGTGGTACGGTCAAGTCTCAAGACCATCTGGACCGGCAAAAACAATTTTGCAAGGGACAGTGCTAGAGTGCAGAAGAAGAGGCATACAGAAAAAGATGTGGGATGACAACATTACGGAGTGGACAGGGATGGGATTTGGAGATTCCCAAAGGGCAGTAGAGAACAGGGAAAGATGGAGAGAATTGGTTGTAAAGTCAACTGTGGGTGGTGCCCCAACGACCTCTTTATAATGGAAGACTGATGATGATGATGATTATATATATATATATATATATATATATATATATATATATATATATATACATACATACATACATACATACATACATACATATATATTTATTTATTCATGTATATGTAATTTAATTATTTGTTTGTTACTTATAAATTGTTTTTATTTGATTCCATTACATGTTATTGTAATGATAACTTTGTCTACTGGATTCGACATTTTTTTTAGAAATTCAGCTCAGCTCTGCTTGACCTGATAAAAAACCAGTAGTAGAAACATTGTATCTAGTTGCTGATTTCGATTCAGAACTAGTGTCAGTTGTGGGTAAACAACTTTTCAGAGTAAGAACATTGATTTTATTTAAGGATATATTGAATATGTGATGTTAGGCATATTAAAAGGTTTCTACGTTGTTCTAGAAAATGACCACGTGACCCTCATACGGGAATCTGTTTTGCGTCTTTATTTAGTTTATAATGGTTTTCTTCATAAGAATTTGTTTAGTTGGGCTTTAAATATTTGACACTTAAACGTGTTTTGTTGTGACCAGTTTGAGTTGAATATTTCTTTTATGGAATTAGTGATTCTCTCCCTGGAAAATACTAGTGCTGGTACAGAATTCATAGATAAGGACATTTTCGAAAATTATTCGGAATTCTAAACTGGAATATTATTTTCTGTGATTCAACAAAGAACTGTTGACACATTAATACAACAGGCCATCGAAGACGTCATCGCCTTCCATCTTGAATTTCTTCGGGATTTGAACTGTGATTCATTTAGGACTTTTCATTGATAGGACTTCTATTTTTCAATTCTTGGAGTATTTTTGGATTTGATTCGTAAACCGTAAGTCCTTTTTCTCATCTTTACCTTCGTTTTCTAGGGAAATAAATTATTTGTTACATTTTACAAGGCTTTTTGTCTTCACTCTTTTCTTGTTACTTCTTTTATGAGCCTAGACACGTAACTATATATATATATAT
>JAECUM010012953.1:0-71013 GCA_016617855.1 Megalonaias nervosa
CGGTGGCCAAAAACGTAAAATTTCAGCGCCGAAGAACAATTAAGCAGTTAAAAGTTTATATGCGAATAGATTCAGTAACATTCTACTTTGAAATCATCCGAGTACATGCTTGATTGAAGTCTTAGAAAGATATATTATAATCGGTTATCTGCCAATTTATAAGGTCATTGGCAATGTCTGCAAATATATAAATTGGTATTAAGCAACTCGGACAATTATTTATAAACTTCTTTAATTTTTGAAGATGTTGAGTCATCGAATATCCTGTACGTCCTCAATTTTGATCCTACAGGGAAATCTGTAATGAAAGTTTTCTATATTCATTATCGAAAGTAAAAGACATTCAAAATAAATTTTTATCTCACCCATCTCCACAGACCCCCCCCCATTATTTTTCTAAAAATATTTGTTCTGTTTTTAAAAAATATTTTTTGTCAAGGCTATATTCTGCACCTTTTCTCGACACATGCTGTAAGACTTTACGTCACTGATAAGTATCTACAGTATTTAACCGTACACAGCGTCATTACGTCACTGCTAATTATTTTCCGTTTTTAACCATACATAGCGTCATTTGCATCACTGGTAATTGTTTACCGTTTTTAATCGTACATACAGTCATTACATCATTGCTAATCATTTACCATATTTAACCGTACAAAACGTCATTACATCAATGCTAATTATTTGTCGTAGTTAACTGTACGTAGCGTGCATGCTGCGGTAATTAGCGTTGATCATAATCTTCCATAGCATAATGATTACAATAATCACAAGTAGGGTGGCCCCGAGTGGACAAGTGGTCTAAAGCGCTCACCGTTACGGAACACTGCCATCTCATCTCTGTCTGGGTGGGTTCGAGTCTCGGGCTTGGCCAATGTGGGTATGTGAGAAAGCCTGCCGGTAGCTTCTCCTGGGTCGGTGGTTCTTTCCGGGGTTTTCC
This sequence comes from Megalonaias nervosa, assembly GCA_016617855.1. Lineage (NCBI taxonomy): Eukaryota > Metazoa > Mollusca > Bivalvia > Unionida > Unionidae > Megalonaias > Megalonaias nervosa. Next base: position 944 of record JAECUM010012953.1, read on the forward strand.
CTCCACCATTTGTACTGGCCGCCATGTATAGCCTATCTTGTGCTGAAAAATGGCGTTAAACTCTATAACAACAACAATAACAATCTCAAGTAGAATGCATACCGTCTATACTAGCTTATAGGTCGTGTCTAACTGCAGATAACATATTCTAATCTAGGTCTGTGTTGTTGTTTTTTTTTCGACTGATCACTCTTAACAATCTGCCAGCGATCTGGGTGTCTTCAGTTTGCTGTTGGGCTAGACGTATAACGGAGCATAAACGGTATGTTGCATACACTGCATGGATAAATAACCCTAGAGTGTTTAACGACGTGCATTGGTTTCTTGATTTTTATACATACGATTTTATTAGCATAAAATGCTTACAAATAACTTGTTACAGCAATGTAAATATAATAGCTCTGTAATAAAAGACGGTTGTTTTTGCAGATAAAAGGTTTATTGGCGATACGTGGCGATGAAATAGACTCCAACAAGGATTATAGGAAACCACTGAAAAATGCTTAATAAACAGTTTACCCTTTTGTTCTGTTACCAAGTTAGGAAGGACTGGCAACATATATTTGGCAATATATTTGATCAAAGATGCATATTCACACTTCTAACGTTGATAAGCAGTTGTCATTCAAAAATCATTAGCGAAGGTCACATATTAATAAGCTACGTGTTTCCTTCAGCTAGGTGGCGCTTTGGTTCAATTACTCATGCAATCGCGCAAAACTGAAGTCCATGTTTGAATGACTTAGGATTGATACATTTGAAATCCACATGAGAGAGACAGACAGACAGAAGTAGGAGTCAGGTAACTGTTAACCCAGAGTTGATAGCTTGAGTTGGCTCCATCAAGAGAGTCCTTTCTGGTGGATCGGGCGACCGAGCAAATACCTTGAGAGCAGATGGTAAAAGCTGCTGGACAGCTTAGTTGTAGTAGGAACTGATGGTCATCACTGTCTCCGGACTTGTTTTCGGAGGTCTCGACATTGTGGTGCCACTGGGTTCAGATAGGCCTCGACGAGAGATTGAGGGCAACTCTGCACAACTTTGCCTCATTTAAATCCAATTCACGAGCAAGTCATGACATTATTCACATCACCCACCAGGCACCTTCAAATCCTGAGGCGGTAGGCGAGCGGCAAAGCTGTAGATGTGGATACGCTGGGATCTGTAGCTTCAGACCTACAAACAGGCGGCTTAGGACATAGGTTCGTTTTTCGCTGGACCGAAGCAATACTGGAACTCGGCAGCCCCTAGGGCGACTGAGCAGCCCTTTTAAAGATCACACTGTTCAACTCTGTAGCATGAGGAAGGTGCTAGTAAGGATGCCCTAAACACTGCTTTTCACCTTAACCCTGGTCAGCATACCGCGGCTGACAGGGATTCAACATTAGCAGTCAGAAACCTAACAAGAAAGCAAACGTGACGCAAGTCACCATCGGTGCCTGGAATATACACATTCTAATGAACAGTACTTCAGCAGACAGATCAGAGAGAAGGACAGCTCCATCTTCGCTAGCCAAGGTTCCGATAACCCTATCTACACCTTGGCGGATCGAACAGCTATATCGGTGCTTTGTCCTAGCGACATCTATTGGATTTCATGTGTTGCCTCCCTTAGTATGTAATGCCAATTACCAATTGTACATCCGCCAAAAACGGTGGTTGCAATAGGCCTAAAAAGGATACTCTGTAAGCTTAACATCGAAAGTATGACTATGGACCAGAGAGAAGCCATTACAGGTGTATTTGAGTGAAAGGTATTTGTGGAAACACGGACCGACACCGGTCCCAATGGCAGCCATGAATAAACTCGCCTTGCTGAGGAAGGACAACTCGTCGAAGTCGGAACCGGCTAAACCTTCTGGAGTGACTGAAATAAAGAACAGCGACATCATGTTAGTGTTACATTTGGAAGCAAATAATAGCTAGTTAGCAAATTCACAAATCTCCAATAGAAAGTAAATGACAAACTAATGTAAGTGAGACTCTCACTGTCTGGAAAAAGGGATACAAATATGATCAGCGTCTATGCGCCCACCATGACCAACTCAGATGAGACTAAGGACAAAATTTATGAAGACCTGGAGTCCCGTGTTGGAGAAGTACCAAAGGCAGACAAGCTCTTCATCCTTGGTGACTTTAATGCTGGAGTTGATATATATCACCAGACATACCCAGGTGACATTGGCAAAAATGACTTTGGCAAAGACAACAACGGATTCCTCCTACTGAGGAAATGTGCTGAACATGACCTCTTGATCACCAATAGTCTTTAGCCTGCTTAGATTTGTTGTATGCGCTCACGCTCCGAGCACTGGCATCTTACTGACTACGTCATCTTCAGGAGAAGAGAAAAGTAGTATGTCCGAGTGACGAAGGCCATGAGAAGTGCAGAATACTAGATTGACCACGGGCTGATAGACTCCATGCTCAGTATCAAGATTCAATCTAGCTGACCTGCACAAATTTCCCAAAAAGCTTAATTTCTCCAAAGGGAAACGGTAGACGTGAAACAGGTATTTGTCAAAGAACTGAGCAGCGAACTACATGCAATCGATATAACTCAAATAATGTCAAGGAAAACTGAGCATCATTCAGAGACTCGTGTACTCAACTGCATCCCAAACCATCAGTCTCACCACACGTAAACATAAAGATTGGTTTGATGAGTACGATGCTGCCATGCAGAGGCTTCTGAATGAGAAACATCGATTCAGAAGGACTGTTTAGAAGTCAGCACTTTATATCTAAAGAGATAGCCTTCAACAATATCTAGTGGACTGTCCAACGTAAATTCAGAGAGTTGCAAGACTCATGAAGGAGCAGTAAGGCAGGTGAGATTCAGTCCTGTGCAGACAGGAATGACTTGAGGAACTTCAATGATGCTTCGAAGACAATCTACGGGCCAAAGTCATCAGGAACATCTCCAACACTGGGTGCTGGCAGTGCCACACGGGTCACGGACAAATAAAGATACATTAAAGATGGGCAGAGCACTTCAATTAACATCCTTAATCAATAGTCATCTATTAATGAGGAGGCCATTGATCAACTGTTCCAGGTGGAAATCAACATATCACTTGCTGATCCTTCAAGGCTGACTGAAGTTTTGAAAGCAGTTAAACTGTTTTCAAAAGGCAAAGTACCTCGAGCAGATGTCCTACCAAGAAGCTGAATAATCTTCACATCGGCTGTCTGACACATCTGAGTAGGATCAAATGGCAGGACATGGTTGGACAGGATTCCAGAGACAGAGGTTCTTACGCGGGCAGGCATTCCAAGCATCCACACTCTGCTGATGAAATCAGAATTGAAATGGACAGGTCACGCCACTCGGATGTCAGAAGAGCGACTGCCAAAAATGATCTTCTGTGATGAGCTGAAGGAGGGAAAGCAGGCGCAGGGTGGTCGGAAGAAACTCTTCAAAGATTCCCTCAAGTCATCCTTGAAACACTTCAACACTGACGCTGAGTTTCGTAAAGATCTTGCACAGGATCACTTCACCTGGTGCAGTCTCATCCATACTGGAACTACAGACTTTGAACGGAGGAGAATCACAGTGGCAGTGCAGAAGCCCAAGCATCGTAAATCTCAGAACTGCAGAACGACCTCTATTGATCAAGTAAATGCAAGCGGCATCTTCTGTCAAGTGTGCCACAGACCGTTCAGAACACAAATTAGCTTTATCAGCCACTCACGCACTCACAGAAACCACGCCAGTCAGTGATGGCATGATTATCTTCGAAGTCGAATGACGAACGGCAAATATATGTTGGTACGTAATGTCACCTTCAAGATGTTTACATTCAGAATGCAGTAATGAAAGCATATAAGCCAAAATGTATGGGATCATATATATCTTGGCTAAAAAATAATGCTATCAGACTTCCTCCCGGATTCCCTGGACAGAAAGCGAAAGACGTATACCGTCTTAGACGTATCTGCAGTCTCATAAACTTATGAAATAAGTTTAGTAACTTTACAGCCAATAATTTAAAATGAGCTGTAATTACAGACATAACACACACGGACAGAAGGAGCTAATCATTAAATCCCCGAACTGATGCATGTCCTATATCATGCTATAGATATATATTTACGTGAGTATCTATATATAATGATTATTTTGGTAAACTTTAAATGAACAATATCTGATCCCGAATGAGCCTGCTAATATGAATAAAAAAATAAGTAAATAAATAAATAAATAAATAAATAAATACCATGTTGTCAGTATACTTGGACTCAGATCGCTAGACCAATAGATAAGGGAGGTGGTGGGGATGGGGGTGTTTTTGACTTGCGAGATGCAGCAAATTTAACCACGACTTGTGGTGTTATGTATATCTATATTTTTGGGAATCCTGGTACATGATTTTATTTAATTTTCGTAATTTTCACTTGTGGTTGTAAACTGTATAGCATATCTTTTGTGATAAATTGTGTACTTGACCTGGCTCTGTTAAAAACGCAAATTGCATATGATCAATAAATAGATGTTTACGTATGTACTGACAATTAGTAATAATAATCTTAATAATAAGACTTATAATGGCGCCTCTCTGGCGTAACTTCTCAGTGACTGATGGGATTTCTACGTTTCCAGAATAATTATGTAACTTCCCATTGGTTGCGCTAGGTTACGTGAATATCCTTAATTCGACGCAAAATCAATAGTGTATGCTGTCACTTGGAGTCTATCACGAAGTATAGTCGCAATATACGGTGTATATAAGGAGAAAATAATGCACCAGATCATTCCGATTTTTGGAGTCATTCACACTTAATGTTTTCCTGTTGTATGTCCGCAGACGTGGAAAAACATTTGTTTGCACAGTTCAGTGGAAATAGAAAGTGCTCATTATTTGGACTATAATATTATTCTGGAACTGTTATAAATTATTTGAAGAATTCTGGACAACGCCATCTTGACAACGTAACTGTTCTTGGAGGACCAGTACATTTCCGGTATTGAAATTTATAAGGAATTATCCATTCATTTAGTACTTTCATATACTTTTATAAGGACTAGCTTGGATGGACTTCATAATACTGTAAGTTCTCACATTTTCATTTATAACTTTGATAATTAAACTGTTTATTAAGTTTTATAAAACATGTTGGATTTGCTTCTTTTCTGTTACTTAAGTTTGTGACCAGAGTGTTGTAACGGTGGATGGAATAGGGGATCCGTGGCTGTGTTTTCCATGCTTACAATCTGCAATATATTGGATCCAGAACAGTTGTTCCTCTTCAGTGATTAATCTAACGCTACATCTGTTGTCATAATTGGTCATTACACTGCTAATGTGCCATTATGGCAACAGATGGCGTTGATTATAATATTCCAACATGTATTATGCTAATATCTTTCTTGTAACTTTCGCTGTATTACAACGCAGCTTATATAATGGTATGCATTTTTACCATTATGGTGATTAACATGCAATCAGATAAATTGTCAGAGTGCAGAGAGGTGACTTAAAAATTTAATGAATAAATGTTGAATACTGACGTATGAAATATTAAAAATATGCACATGTAATTTGACGATAGGAAATTTCAATATTTCAATATCACGCGTAGAAAATGACAAATAGAAAACATGCATCATGCATACCGGCAGAAAATGCATGCATAGAATTTTAGCAGTAATCCCCCTCCATACCTGCCCACACTATCTATTTTTGGTGACAATAATTCTGACTGTTGAGGCACCGCAAGGTATTAGGGATCAAGGCTGGCTGGTATGTTCAACTACCCCGGCTTTGATGGATACGAATAAAATGGTACAGTCAAACGTCAGCATATAAGTATTTGTGGAATCAACTTGCGGTTACAGCGAATGTTGATTGTTTCTCTTTGGGGATGTTCTGAGATCTGAAAATTTCAAAAATCTCATTTGGAATACCTTGTTAGTCTATGTATAATAGGCGGCAAACTGTAAACATCATAGTTCCATATCTCCGGTGGCATAATGTTATGGCAGGTCAGAGTCTGTGCAGTTTGTTCAAGCTATGATCACTGTTCAACGGTGTAGACTATGATCTACCGGCGCGCCATCACTCAAAGTTACATTTGTCTTATTGTTATATGAAGCATTCATATCTGGTTGTCTCATTGGACCAGACCACATTCTATGCCTTCTTCGAGCCAGTGGCCTCAATCTTCCTTGTATATCAGGTGATATATCACTATCAATGGAAGTGTACCAGATAATTGCAGAAATCTACAACTCTTTGCATGTATTACCGTGCGTTCAGATTGAACCACACATGCAAACAAAGAGCGCCGATATTAGGCGTGTAATTCCTATCAGTCATTTGTCCTCTTCAGCACAATATGTAAAAAGTGGCAAGAACCGATGTTTTACCCACTGATGTTCACAAAATCGATCGTGATTGAATCTACACCCAGTGACTGTATCATGTACTTGCTGCGTTGCTGTAAAAATTGTAAATAATTGGTTGACATAACAGGATGTTCATACCATGGTATCCATTTTTTTAAATATTATCCAAATTATACTCGATCCTTTCTTTTGGCCAACTTCTAGCCCAGGTGTGATTTCTCTGCACGAAAGATGTAATATTCATCTAACATTGTTTTCCCCTCAGTTCTAGAGAGGAAAGCAAGCCAGTAGCCATAAGGTTCTATCGACATAATGTCCTTATCGATCTTGTTTGTTGTTACGAGGATGCATGCATCAATGCTGTTAATACAGGTCAGCATTTGCAACTTTCTCCAAGGCGCAGGTCAGATGGCAATTTTTAAATGTACCAGTATGATGTAAACCAGATAAAACCAGATCGTGGAGCTTGGGTTGCACTTGCCTTAAATAAAGTGTTAAACTTATTCCTAAAAAAATTAATTCATTGTCATATTTGCAGAGAGTATCAACAAATAAATGATTGAAGCCGACAAAGCCTCGACAAGCTATACCATTTGATCGTCAGAACAAACACTGCCACAGGAACACAGCAATTTATATTAATGATTGTCTAATTCCTTACCTAACAATCCTCCATTTTGTTTCCTTTCAAGTGCAGTGTTGCTTTATGTACAATATTATATGGAATGTTGTCAGAAAAGATAAATATATGTATTGTAGGATCAATATGTTTGTAGTAATCTTGTAATAGCCATGTATGTCTCTCAGTTTTTGGTGACAGAGAATGTGGTTAGAATATTTCATTTTGTATGGATCGAATGTGCTCGCCTTGAGAATGAAATGTTCTTCTTGGGTGGAAAAGTATGCCATTATAGTCAAACAATGTATCTAAGGCTTCAACGGTTATTTCCAAATATTAACTGGTAAAACAATAAATTGATCTTCATTTATTTCAAAAGGTTCACATAACCAAAGACAATAATCTGTTTGACTGTCTCTGTCTTTCTATCTGACTTTAAACACTGTCTATCGAGGAGGAATATAATCGTATGAGTTATTATGATAATGTATGTATATGTGTTATCATAGAATCCTGACATCATATCAAGAAATGTCTGATATGATACATTGAAACCATTTGTCTCCATTAATATCCACGATATTTGAGTAAAACAAGCTGCATTGTTTTCAAGGGAGATTCTTTTTTTCTAAATATTTAAATAATAAAAATTTAAAACTTTCTGCTTGAAGGGAGTTTCTTCGCGTAGCAGCAATATCTGTAAGTATGGTTCATTTAATTTGTACTCAAAAATGTTCGTGTAGACGAATTTTTCGGCTGTGTTTGGATATTGGCAATGTAAACAGAAAACTACCAGATAATTTACGGACAGCCTGACAATTTCTGACCTGTACAATTATTCAGTTTAGCTTACTTTAGTGACTTACTATTATTATTAGTAGTAGTAGTAGTGGTATTAGTAGTAGTAATATTAGTAGTAGTAGTAGTAGTATACTATTACTTCATTAACGTACATGTCTTGATACAATCTCCTGCGTATTAAGTAGAGGATCTCCAATGGGTAACGATTTAATATTGAATTTATGAAACGAGTTGAATAATGTCCAGCTTTTGTGAGCCTTGGCGAGCAAAAGCTGGACATTATTTAACGAGTTTCATAAATTTAATATTAAATCATTACCCATTTGAGACTCTTTTTGTCACATAGTTTTATTTCAGTAGAAATTATTTAGATAGTAGAAATTATTTAGATAGAAAGAAGAACGAATAATTTCGTTCATTCTGACAGACGCTGTACCGTTCATTTGTTGTGCGCAAAAAATAGACCCAAACAAAGTTGAAATAGTAAAAGTATATTATACATTTTTGATAACTATAAATGAAAGAATAATCGTCCATCCAAATAAACAGAACATTTTACAAAAGACAAAACATTTGTCAACACAAAATGTCCAATGCGTGTGATGTCACATTGTTTGACACGGTGCACAGTACCGGTTTGAGTTGGCCAACACAACATAGTGACAGTGTTTACGTTGAAATTCCACAACTAAACATTAGATTGTTGCGATATATTTGTGAAAAGAAGATTGCTGGATGCAGAAATACACATATTTACTGTAATATATGTTGTGACTGGAAATTTGCAGTATTTGATTTGGAACATTAGATTGTATAGAAGACGAAAACAACTCTACGAGTCGGACTTGCATCACATATTTACCGCGTAAATATGGGGTGGTTGGATAAAGTTTTGTCAGTTGTGGAGTCCGGTTTATGTCTACATTCTTCTGTGAACAAAGGTGAGTTTACTTACTTCATTAAGTTCGAAGACGAAAACAACTCTATGAGTCGGACTTGCATCACACGTTTACCGCGTAAATATGCGGTGGTTGGATAAAGTTTTGTTAGTTGGGGAGACCGGTTTACGTCTACATTTTACTTACTTCAATAAGTTCACATTTAAACCAAGCTTGTATATAGGGTGGATTCCATGCTACAGATATACCGCCCATCCATCCCCACCCCCATCTTCGTTATCATCTAAGCAATACCGGTAATTTTACTTGTTATTGTTCTTGTCTTGGGGGTTTTGCCATTTTTCATGTTATGATATGTTATACATGACATAACAAACCCCTGTGGGGATCAATTGGCAATATTGAGACAGACAAGACCATTTTTTCCCCAATTCCCTTTCTCGAGTCGATTCAAAAAATGGCGGCCAAAAATGTTCATTGAAAACAAAAAATTCCAGAAAGGGGGGGGGGGTTTAAAAAGTTTTCCCCACGATCGCAGCCAATCAGTAAAGAGAATACTGCACAATAATTGCATGGGCTTATTTGGGCCAATCAGAATCACATAAAGTGATATGTTCACATGTATAATATAAAATATATTAATCTGCACACACTATAGGCAAAGTGTACCGACTATGTGATAATATTTGTATCTGTTATTTGTATTTTTATCTGTTATGTAGAAGCCAGAAGCTAAATATAATATACTGCTAAAGGTGGAGCCGACTGCCTTGATTTTGCTGACTTGCATACTTACTAATGAAGTAGTTTAGAAGGAGTGGTGCCGCGGTAACTTAGTTGCTTGAGCTTCGGACTGGTCGCAGGTCCAATACCTGTCTAGGGCATCCAGGGTTGGCTGCCATGGTGTTGTGTGCCTTTGGGGAAGGAACTTAGCTCCCATTTCCTCGACATGACATAGCCAGTATTGTGTTAAAAGTACCGTTAAAACCAATGCAAACAAATGGTTAACAAGACAGTTGCAAAGATAGCATTGCTTTAGTTCGCTTATTATACGTCAAACCGGACTGTTCATACCATGGAAACCGTAGTCTAATATTTTACACAGAGTTGGATCTCTCTGAAATGTTCCGTCCTACATTTGAATTAGTTTTGCGTATTTTTCGTATTTTTGTTACTTTATAAATATATAGTGGATGGAAATGTTTTTATATGTGTTTATTTTCCTTTGTTAATGTTTGTCTTTGCCCCAGACCTAGAGGAAGAGCATGTTCAACTGGCAGAGTTGGAAAAACACAAAATATCGTCGGGATATATCGATTTCAACATCCACCCACCCACCTGCCACAAACACACATGTGGAACTTAAAAAAAAAAATAAAACATTGTCTCGAAATGACTTTCTGCTTGATTGTCTTACACAGTGGCACGCAATTCGGAGTCAACCACTCTAAATCACGAGTTTCGAATCTTAATATGTTTGGGAAAATATTGAATCGTTATAATAATGTATATGAAGAGTACATTTAATATTTAGAAATAACATATTTAATAATAATAATAATAATAATAATAATAATAATAATAATAATAATAATAATTTAGTAATACAAGACCTGATTGTATTTTGCTGATTTGGCATGGGAAAACCTAACTGCAGGAACGACAATAATTGTTATTTCCACCATGGTAGTGGGTCTGATTGGCTGAACTTGATCACTAATTTACCTTAGAAATGGATTAGTATCTTGGGAATATCGTTTGTCCTGGTCACCAATGATTAATGGCTGCCAACGGACTTTCAAAGCGATTAGGTCTCTGTAAATTAATTGTAGAAAATCGAACAGGATTTATCAGGTTACCCGGTTCATTCTCAGTTTATTTTTTTTTAATTTATAGTTAAATTCAAATCCTTGTTGAATTATTAATTGCCGATGGCTGTGCTTTCGACTTTAAAATTAAAGTACGAGAAAACTAATTTAGAAATTAAATTCTTTATGGGACTTAACAGTGAGAGTAGTTCCGTGAGTTGGAGATGTCTGTAGGGAAGAAGTATTTTTCGAACAGTTCACTTGAAACTTTGAGCGTTGATTGATTGATAAAAGTTGCAAAACCGATTAACCACAGAGTTTGACAATTCACAATTTATGCGTAACACCTGGTGGCCAATCATGGCCACCTTGCTGACTTGTGAGTAAATGACCTTATATTCAGAGCTACGCTTGCAAACCAAAGGGTGAAAACACCTGGTTCGGCTGCCTGGGTGATATATAGCCAGTATTGTGTTTTAAGTGACATTAATACCCACGAAACTACTAACTGATTTGACTCTAAAAACGTTACAAATTATCAGTTACATTCGAATTATCCTTTATTTATGGAACACATGTCGAAAGAAAGCATTGATTAGATCTAGTAAATGGAATGTGTATATATGAAAGTGCTAAACACTAGTAAACAGGTTTGTGAGTATGATAAATACAGCGTTCAAGTGAGTGTTGTTCTTATAAAAGTTATTTGGCAAATTGATACAAACTAGTATAAAGTACAATTGACTTTGCAAACAATACATGTATACTTTTAGTTCTGTCAAATTTTCAATTGCACTGAACACGTAAATAGCATGATTAAGTTATCGTTAGTAAAGGCTACGTTAGGTTGCAATAGGATCTCATTCCTGTAGCGAGACCTAGAAATTGCTGGCGCTGGAACGTAGGTAGACTTATTTTCAACAGAGACTTTACATATGAATGTATAAATTTATCATACGGATTTAAATCTATGATTATTATATAACAAACATGTTTTCTTTATCATGTTAATTTATTACCGGTTGTTGTTTTATTGATTAAAACTGGTTTCATATTTTCCTAAAGAAAATGTTTATTTACAGTGCTGTTGTAGCATATTGAGAGAGCCTGTCCAATTATTTATTTTTAGCATTTTAGATATAATATATGGTACGGGAACATTAAAAACTCAAAATAAAAGGAACAAGGTAAACTTTGGACTTCATTATCAGGAAGCTTTATCACTTCACCCTCAAAGACTCATTTTAAAGAAATACTTTGTATTTTCGAACTCTGTATCTGTTTAAAAGATCTCCTCTCTCAATTATAAATTGAAATTAACAAAAATATTGTTTCTTAGGTAAGATCTTTTCGATTCTTTTCTCCTTTGAGGTCGTTCACAGGTTCGCCATTGTCTTGGTGGTGCATGACCTTTCTTGAATACTAGTAAAGCGACATAACGATTGCTTTAGTTTAAAGCGTTCGCTTAATATGTCTGCTGCAATCGTTACAGTGTCAGCGTCTTTCATTTCTATAAACAACGAGTCTTTTATTCAAAAGAAAACTGAATCCAAAAAGATCTTTCTTCTAAAGCAAGAATCAACTTTGAAGTATAATTTTATATTACATTTAAAAATTCCTTTACATCTTATCAAGTACTGAATATCAAATTTCTTGAATATCCTTTTAACTGTTGCAGTTGTTTTGTTTATTTTAACAATAAAACTTTCTTTAGATAAAAATAATCCTATAGATTCTCGACTAAGAATTCACATCACTTCTTAATTCGTATGTTTATCACGGGTATTCGTACAGTGATTTAATTTTAAAACAACAAAACAAAACAAAAACAACATTTAGTTCATTTGTCACAGTTTCAGCCTTATGATCGTGAGTAGCTATCTAGCTCTTCTTCGTCCTTTCTTTCCTTGTTGGTACAAACATTAATATTTCTTAACTGTATAGATAAGTTCAACATTTCACAAAAAGGTTGTTGGTAACGATGAATCCAATCAGTTAGAACAGATCCCAAAACTGGCTTTACAGATATCACTGAAAACTGTTATATAGTAATTTTCAGCCATCTGTACGATATTTTTAAACTGAAACAAATTTGTTTCTTTGACAAATTATTGACCTTACAGGTATATTTTTTATTTTCTTACTACTTGGACGTTTATCTGTAATTCAAAATTGTGTTGACCTTGCACGTTTAAATTAAAAAGGCAGAAATTCTCAACTGACGCGTGGGTTATTGTTGGAATTATTATTATTTTTTAAATCGTCAAGGAATGTAGAGGATTTTTTTTACAAAGAATTCAACATTAAAGGTTGATATTAAGAGCCTGTATAGAAGGCAAGTATATAATAGGAACTGGATGCAGTCAAGAGTTTCTTTGCCTCTGCATTCATTGGGCTATAATCACACCATCATACTCGCTTATAAGTCGAGACAAACTGCAACTGTACAAACCTAGATCTTCCGTCGCATAATGTAACTGGTTGATCTGGATCTATGCAGTGTTAGGACTGATCGGTATGACAAACAGCATTGACCCTGATGTGACGACACATTATGTAGAACAAGTTACCAACGGAATATGTATACGCGATATAAGTAAAAACACCTGTGAGGAAACAGAAAAGAAAGCCAAGAACAGATGTGTCGAGTGCGTTCATAAAGAAACTATATGAGCTATTTTCCACCACTGATCATCTTTTGTATAACTACCTTTCATCTCCGTCTTAGAAACCAGTTTTTATTTTATGGCTATTTCTGTTTTTATCCAAAGTCGACCGTAATAGCCAATTAATAAAAGTGATCTTCAAGACATGTGAAACTCGGTCTGATTGACAAACGAGAGAGAGAGAGAGAGAGAGAGAGAGAGAGAGAGAGAGAGAGAGAGAGGGAGGACAAACTTCTTAATAGAAATACATCCACTTGTAACACAACTTTTGCAGTGACTTTTATAAATAAAATATACAGACGGACTTTAAAAACTCAAATCAGATGTTTTCACATATTTTTTAAAATTTAAGAATGATTACGGCACTGAGACAACCTCAGTCTCTTTTTAAGTTTAAACTTGCTATTTTGCATAGATTGCACAAATTCTAACAACATATACAACTTATGCTACAATTTCTCGACAGTACGTATATATACTTTGTAAAATATTTTGTTCCATACGCCTGCTGGTATATGTAATATTAACAATGATCACCACTGTACAAATCTTTTGACGTAGGAAGTGGACTGCGATGAAGAAGCGTACTTGGTTCACGCGTTTTAAGAAACACTGCCTTGGTAGATGTAATTACAAAACTTCGCTGACAACTACATCACACTTTGAGTACACTTGAGACCACAAAAAAATAGCAACCACTATCTTTGTTGTTGTTGTTATAGAGTTTAAAGCCATTTTTCAGTAAATATAGGTTATACATGGAGGCCAGTATAAATGGTGGAGGAAGGAACCGGGAAAACTCCGGAAAGAACCACCGACCCACGAGAAGCTACTGGCAAGCTTTCTCACATACCCACATTGGCCGAACCCGTGAATTGAACCTACACAGACAGAGGAGATGGCAATGATCCGTAACGGTGAACGCTTTAGACCACTCTGCCAGTCGGGGCCCCCACTATCTTTGACAAAAGAGCGGAAATTTCTCCTTTTTACCCATTATGCACCGCGCTGATGTGAAGTTACCGAACAATCATTCAAGTTTAGGTTGAATTTCCAAGCTAGCCGTTGTGGGAGTGACGTCACTGTTGTGTAAATGACGTAACTGACTAAACACTCGGAAGACAGAGAAAGATTTAATCGGATCATCCTCGACATTTTCAATAGCATGCTATAAAGAAAAATAGGATGTAAATAATCGCCGTTTTGAACTGCTGTCAATCCCATGCCTGTTATTACGTTATAATAACTTCACTGCGTCACAATGAATAGATGACATGTCATCACTAACAGCAACGTATGCAGCAGTTGCATATAATTTAAACGGAATGTTTTCTTCAATTTTGTCATTAGAAGTTGCTGGAATAACATTCAAAATTATATGTGCAGGCATTTAATTGATTGTTAAAGCGTCGTCGAGTGCTATTTTCAAGATCTATATGATACAAGACTATGTTCTTCTCACATCGAGCTGGAAGTTAGTCCGACAAAAACGTACCAGTTAGGTAAGAATCACAACAGTTACCTCTGAGTCTCTTCATACAGTCGAAGTTATTCGACTCCCATTAGAAAGAGACGATGATGTTCCGAATGAGACAGATATTACTAGCTACCAGACTATGAGACTGATTTGCAAAGTCAGGCCGCTGTCAGCTAAATTATAAACAAGTCTCGTCCAGGTGGTAATAACTCCTTCGCTTTGCAAAAGATGCGTATTTATGGCAAAAATGACTCTCTTTGTTAACAAGTATAATTTTATACATATTCTAAGTGACAGGTGATCTTTACGAACAAATGCCTGAAAGCCTATTCGCATGTATGATGCTATTTTCATGTAAATGAATATTGTTAGTATAATCGCCTTCATGACTGTTGAGAAGCTTAATGTAATACAATTTATGTAACTAATGGATTATTACTGACATAATTTTGTATGGATGATTTAATACGGAGGAAGGACTTATTAATATAATTTCTTTAAAGAACATGACTGCATTTAAGCTATTTCTGATAAATGATTTACAGTTGTGGTCCATAATAGATTTGAATATACTGACTGTATTAAATGGTTACCTATCTTGCATCGATAAAGACTGTCTTTAGCTGATTGCCTTAATGGTTTTTCAATAAAATTTTACCTACACAGTACATGAACTTTTTTTCAAACAGATATGGAGAACACTGGCCAGAAATTTGAACTGTTTAAACTTTTTAAGTACCTGTAGGTGCCGGTGGAAATTTTGTTTTTCAGTGTGCAGAAATCTCTAATGCGCCGGCAGATCTGGATCTGTATAGATTGTTAGGAGTAATCAGTAGAACGAACAGCACAGACCCCGATCTGCAGTCGTATTATGCTACGGCAGATAAGTGTAATGGTGCAAGATTTTAAAGAGATAATTTAGCAGTACATTCTGTCGTGGTCAGCGTGACACGTAACCATTAAGATTGACGTATGGGCTAGAATCGCAATAAATTGCTGGGACTGGATCTGTTCTGTTTGGGGCATGAATTGAATTTTAGTTAGAGTCCGTTCGATAACGGTCGGACAGATATGCCAGTGTAAGGTCATATAGCGGAGAATGACAAGAGTTGAGACAAACCAGAGTAAAATGTTTGGGAAAGCTTGGGCCATTTGAAACAGGTGTCATAGAATGATATTTGCTAGAATAGGCGAACTAGAGTGGATTAGTTTGACTTTGAGGGGAGTGTAAAATTTGCTGGCTGTCAGAGAAAGTAATCCTGATTGGCTAAGCTAAACGGAGGGGTGGGGTGTGTGTGTCCCAGATGGAATTCAAGGTTTTAAGTCAATTTCCCTTGCAAAATTATTCAGTCTAACTTCTAAGGGAAGCCAGAATTTAACTCGAGAAAAATTAAAAAGTAGCTTTTATGGTTAAATAAATCGTCTAAGGAAAGTGGTCTGGCCTGGAAATTTGTGAGACCCGGAGCCAGAGAAGAGACAGAAGAAATTCTCAGATGATAAGCGAGCGGGGTCACGGGAAGGCAAAAGGGTATTGTCTCAGCTGCATACAATTGATGTAAGTCTGTAATTATTTTTGCTGAATTCATTCATTTTAAATTCATGCTTCAAATATTTCCTCGAGTTCAAAAAATAATCGTGCACACGAGGTCTGGAATGTTATATGATTCATGTGTTGTAAGAATATCATACAATATTTCGTTGGTATGAATCAATTTGGATTTAGTGGTTTTGTATGTAATAGAAATCATGTATGGTAGGAATTTCATGCATTTCTTCTTATACGAATTTTGAAAAGTAAATTGTCTGGCTTAAATGATTTGTATCATGTCAGCTAAGAATTGTTCTATATCTGGAAATGTATGTCATTGAATGGCTAATTTGCAAAGTAACGTAGTTAGGACAAAGAGTGAGATCCATTAATTCGTTTGTGTAATTAAGTCGTGAATCTTTTCCAATCGAGAATTGATGGTGTTAGCATTAGGAACGTGTGTCGACCGACATTGTCAGCTAGTGATTTACAGCCCACAGGGACACAGTAATAGCTATCAATGGGGTCTAATTATATCATGGTTCCAGCTAGGAATGCGAGTAGCAGCTAAAAATACATTAATTTATGATGGTAGGGTGTGTGCTTCAGTATTAGTTCGCGAACTGACCAGCTTAGTTCTGTTGAATTACTATAGACGATATATGACGTAAAAAGAGTGGTAATATTGTTTGATCCCAGGAGAAGAAAAGTCGTATTTAGGTTGGGTATTATATATTTATTTGAAGGTACACTAGCTGCATACCTGTACTGCACAGTGGAAAAGCGCAGTTAACAGTCAAGACAGTTGATGACGAGAGGCTAGAGAGAGAGAGAGAGAGAGAGAGAGAGAGAGAGAGAGAGAGAGAGAAAAGGAAAAGAAATGCGGCAACACCGACAGTGATTTGGGAGGACTGGAAGCAACCAGATGACACTGACATGCCGGCAATTTGAGTTCGATCAGTCACTCGATTATATGATGAAATTTGTTATTATCAGTATAACAGAACGGCTAACTGAATTTCGCATAAATTTTTGTAACTCAGTTTCTAAGAGAAAGTGAATTATTCAGCTACTCATGTTCAGTTTCATTTTGTTTATGTAATTGATTAAATTGTTATATTTAACATACGCTGGCGCGTGTTGCTCTATTCTATATCTCTGCTCAGATCTCTGTTATTTTTCCAATTAATTTCTAATTTTATTTTATAGTTTACTCGATCCAGGTAATAACACCGTGGTCGATCAAATCCTAGATAACGATAACCAAAAACTATAAGGAATGGAGAAATCTCACATCATCCCACCTCGTAAAAATCAGGATCTTTGTTGTTTACAGTTCGAATCGGCTTCTAAGCGAGTACATACGGTACTTAAAGTGAATCCGCAAGGTTTATATGTCTATCTTATTCAGTACATCATGTATTTTTGTAATACTTCACATAAACAATTATGCATTGTAATTAATTCCAACTGATAGGAGTACCTAGATTAAGTTATTGTAATTACGAATAGGTATAAATACTTCAGGAGTACCTAGATTCCATTGTTGTAATTACAGTATAAATACTTTAGGAGTACCTAGATTGCATTATTGTAAATACAAATAGTTATCAATACTTTAGGAGTACCTATATTACATTATTTTAATTATAAATAGGTATAAATACTTTAGGAGTACCTAGATTGCAACACTGCAATTATAAATAGGTATAAATACTTTAGGAGTACCTAGATTGCATTATTGTACTTGCAAATAGGCATAAATACTTAATGAATTGACACTATAATAAGTAGCTTTAAATTTTATAAAAGCTATAAAATAAAAAGATGCACATTGAGCCTTAAATTCACCTCAAAACAAGTAGTTGTTAAGGTGAGGTTACTCATCTATAACATCAAAGATCACTGTGGTTTGAATGGATGAAAATAACTAATTGATTGGTAATGTAGGCCATAGGCCCATAATACTACAGTTACATAACAATATAGGCCATAGACCTATAATACTACGGTTACATAACAATTTTGCAATCATGAGCGCCAAACTAAAAATAAATTTAACACACTCAGATTAAGAAAAAAAATGAAAAGGAAGAGTCAAGTACCTACAATAGAGATATGCAGAAAAATTAAACAAGAGCAGAATAATCATATCTGTGATATCGCATATAAGTAAAAAAATATATTTACATGTAAATTGGATGTCTTCTGTGGAATGCTGAAAAGATATATTGTGAAAGTTGATTTTAGAGTTCGGATACTTTTGAGAACTTCAACTTCAGGGATAGGACCTTCATAACTATGATTTGGAGTTTCAGTCATGGAGTCAAAACTGATTACAATCGGAGTCAAACGATACAGAAACGCGATATTATTTACGCTACAGTAGCGAGCTGTAGTACATATACCGTTGATGACACGAGATCGTGCCTTTACTGCATGCTTTGCGCGCACGTGTTTGTTTACTCAGCTTCCAAATGTTTTAGACAGCTGATCTTGATTTTATTAATTACTTTTTTTATCCTTATAATTCTCTTTTTTTTTTCATGTGAATCAGTTTTGAACCTAATTCTTCTCAACTTATAATCCGCCAGATCTTAAATGGAACTATGAATCTAAATTTAGGGATAGAATACGTATCTTGCCTTTTAAGGGATCACATTGTTTATCCCACCTTAAAGGTCGTGTTTCTTATCTTTGTTGCATTGTAACAACACAACGGGCTGACTTTAGGTACATATCTATGATTCATTGTACAGCTTCATCAATCCCACGAGAAGGATTCAAATTAGATCGAAATTCATAAAGTTCACGTTGGTACCAATTGATAAATTCGTGATTTTTTTTGTTTTTTGTTTTCATTCAATCTGTAGCTGTGAAACCTTTGATTTGTATACATTTCCCCGATATGTGCAGGTTTCCAATGTCGACATGTGGAAAAGTGAACTAGCATATGACATGGAAGTGTACGGATTCACTCGTATCACCGATTTCAAAATCGGAACAATATTTGAAGAGGCCGGTTGAATCAGTCATATAGTCAACCACGCTAGCCCCATCACTTACGATACTATGCTAGCACCATTATTTGGGATACATGTGAAATTTATGTCTCAATCTTTATTACATTCTACAATTGTAGTGTATATATCAATCATCGAGATACCGAATGCGTTACACAGTCTTACGATTTCCTTTCCGTATCAAGCTCGTCTGATTCATAGAAAGAATGTTCTCCAAACACAAAATCAGCAACATCATTTTCGAAGAACTCATTAAGTCTATCAGTTCTGCATTTGAGGTCCCCGGCCAAATAAAGAACATCAATGTGGAAAGTTAGTAGTTTTGACAGAACTCTTTCTTCAAATAATTACCATTCACGTCAGTGTCAATCGAGTCATATCGAAGACCAAAGTGATCAATATGCAAAACAAAGTATCAAATCTTTATTAAAACCTAAATGGTCGTTTCTTAAAGTGGAGGCAAACAGTCCTCCAATTCTAAGTAAATTTGTTTCACACCATTTTCTTCTACTCATTTTGATTTCACAAAGTCACACCACCTGAGCATCTGCCGAACGTCTGTCTTCTTCCTTATTTTACCAAACGTAAAGTGTACTTCAGCAAAACTGACTTTCTGACTTGTTCCAAGGTTCACAAAAAGTGCGGATGTCAACTCTTGTGATAAACGACTGAAAGTTATATTCAGATTTATTAAACAAGCCTTCCATGTTCCAAATACATTTGCGTTTTGTTGTTGTTTTCATGTGTTGGATGTGAGGGCCTTGACCGCATTCCTATTTCTTGCCAATGGCTGGCCATCTTCCTCGCCCGCGGGCTACGCGCTGTCATCGCTTGGCTTGCGTTAAAATTTATGTGCACCAACACGTACTTGGTCAGATCGTGCGTAGATTCTGTTGAATTTTTCCGCCAGATTTCGTCGAATTTGTGAATGGCTTTCAGTTTTATTTATTGTAGAAGAACAATTCGAATGAAAGATAGGCCCATTTTTTCATTGTGACGGGTTGGGGATTTGAATTTTAATGATGTTTTTCTTCACATCTGACCGCACATTTTATTTGTCTTTAAAGTTCAATTTGACAAATATTGGTCATGCTTGGCACCGATTCCAAGCCTACGTGCACGATGTATCTGTACTTCATTAGTGTTTATTTCAAGGACGTCCCGCATGTATGTCATGATTTTCTCGCATTGTTCCACGGTTTTGGGGTCATTCAGTTCATCAAATCCATAAAATAATAAGTTGTTCCTTCGGGGCTGAGGTTCTAAATGAACACAATATTTTTGAATGGTATGAAAAGTGCGTTGCAAATTCACAATGTTCACGCAGGCGTTCATGTTCTTCTTTTATGTACCTTGAAATATTGCCAACTTTGCTGTTCAAGCTCAAACAGTTGCGGTTGAGTGTTTTTAGTTTTCGCTGTATACCAGTTAAAACGACCATAACATCTTCCTCGCCATGCTCAAAAACACCATCTGTGAGATCACTGCCATTATCTAATACTAAACCACCAGTTGTAATTTACAGAAAACATTATGTGACAGGGTTCTTTGTGTGTTCTTTGTTTCCGTGCATTGTGCCTGAGGCCTGAGTTTGGCCCCAAAGCCGCCATTATTAGAAGAGGATGGAGGGCTAGTAGAGTGAGATTGTGTGACTTCCGTGATTCACAGATACCTTCAGGCCCGGCCCAAGGGCAAGGCAAACGAGGCAACCACCTTGGTCCCCGCGCTTCTCCGCAATGCAAGTTTTTTGCTTGGGGCCTCGCGCTCATCGCTTGCTGCCTTGGGCCCCGCATGCTGCCTTGGGCCCCGCACATCCTAAGACCGGGCCTGGATACCTTTAAACCTTGCACACTCACTTTCGTCTTGTCTGCTTGGATGAAATAAGCCTATCTTAACGGCTCCACACTTCGAAAGAAATTCTCATTTTCAGAGAAATTGGGCCGATTTTTCTCAGCGTATAAAAGCACATCTGTCATGTATAATCGGCAGGTGGTGCTCCGTTGAACACTTGAACACTGTGATGTGAAGATACCTGTGCATGTGCTCACGTGTACATTTATAGAGGCTGTGTCATTAATGTCATTAGGACCTTCAAAACTATGATTTGGAATTTCAGTCATGCAGTCAAAACTGATTGCAATCGGAGTCAAACGATACAGAAACGCGGGATTATTTACGCTACAGTAGTGAGCTGTAGTACAAACACCGTTGATGACATGAGATCGTGCCTTTACTGCATGCTTTGCGCGCATGTGTTTGTTTACTCAGCTTCCAAATGTTTTAGACAGCTGATCTTGATTTTATTAATTACTTTTTTTATCCTTATAATTCTCTTTTTTTCATGTGAATCAGTTTTGAACCTAATTCTTCTCAATTAATAATCCGCCAGATCTTGAATGGAACTATGAATCTAAATTTAGGGATAGAATACGTATCTTGCCTTTTAAGGGATCACATTGTTTATCCCACCTTAAAGGTCGTGTTTCTTATCTTTGTTGCATTGTAACAACACAACGGGCTGACTTTAGGTACATATCTATGATTCATTGTACAGCTTCATCAATCCCACGAGAAGGATTCAAATTAGATCGAAATTCATAAAGTTCACGTTGGTGCCAATTGATAAATTCGTGATTTTTTTGTTTTTTGTTTTCATTCAATCTGTAGCTGTGAAACCTTTGATTTGTATACATTTCCCCGATATGTGCAGGTTTCCAATGTCGACATGTGGAAAAGTGAACTAGCATATGACATGGAAGTGTACGGATTCACTCGTATCACCGATTTCAAAATCGGAACAATATTTGAAGAGGCCGGTTGAATCAGTCATATAGTCAACCACGCTAGCCCCATCACTTACGATACTATGCTAGCACCATTATTTGGGATACATGTGAAATTTATGTCTCAGTCTTTATTACATTCTACAATTGTAGTGTATATATCAATCATCGAGATACCGAATGCGTTACACAGTCTTACGATTTCCTTTCCGTATCAAGCTCGTCTGATTCATAGAAAGAATGTTCTCCAAACACAAAATCAGCAACATCATTTTCGAAGAACTCATTAAGTCTATCAGTTCTGCATTTGAGGTCCCCGGCCAAATAAAGAACATCAATGTGGAAAGTTAGTAGTTTTGACAGAACTCTTTCTTCAAATAATTACCATTCACGTCAGTGTCAATCGAGTCATATCGAAGACCAAAGTGATCAATATGCAAAACAAAGTATCAAATCTTTATTAAAACCTAAATGGTCGTTTCTTAAAGTGGAGGCAAACAGTCCTCCAATTCTAAGTAAATTTGTTTCACACCATTTTCTTCTACTCATTTTGATTTCACAAAGTCACACCACCTGAGCATCTGCCGAACGTCTGTCTTCTTCCTTATTTTACCAAACGTAAAGTGTACTTCAGCAAAACTGACTTTCTGACTTGTTCCAAGGTTCACAAAAAGTGCGGATGTCAACTCTTGTGATAAACGACTGAAAGTTATATTCAGATTTATTAAACAAGCCTTCCATGTTCCAAATACATTTGCGTTTTGTTGTTGTTTTCATGTGTTGGATGTGAGGGCCTTGACCGCATTCCTATTTCTAATTAATGGCTGGCCGTCGTCCTCGCCCGCGGGCTACGCGCTGTCATCGCTTGGCTTGCGTTAAAATTTATGTGCACCAACACGTACTTGGTCAGATCGTGCGTAGATTCTGTTGAATTTTTCCGCCAGATTTCGTCGAATTTGTGAATGGCTTTCAGTTTTATTTATTGTAGAAGAACAATTCGAATGAAAGATAGGCCCATTTTTCATTGTGACGGGTTGGGGATTTGAATTTTAATGATATTTTTCTTCACATCTGACGGCACATTTTATTTGTCTTTAAAGTTCAATTTGACAAATATTGGTCATGCTTGGCACCGATTCCAAGCCTACGTGCACGATGTATCTGTACTTTATTAGTGTTTATTTCAAGGACGTCCCGCATGTATGTCATGATTTTCTCGCATTGTTCCACGGTTTTGGGTCATTCAGTTCATCAAATCCATAAAATAATAAGTTGTTCCTTCGGGGCTGAGGTTCTAAATGAACACAATGTTTTTGAATGGTATGAAAAGTGCGTTGCAAATTCACAATATTCACGCAGGCGTTCATGTTCTTCTTTTATGTACCTTGAAATATTGCCAACTTTGCTGTTCAAGCTCAAACAGTTGCAGTTGAGTGTTTTTAGTTTTCGCTGTATACCAGTTAAAACGACCATAACATTTTCCTCGCCATGCTCAAAAACACCATCTTTGAGATCACTGCCATTATCTAATACTAAACCACCAGTTGTAATTTACAGAAAACATTATGTGACAGGGTTCTTTGTGTGTTCTTTGTTTCCGTGTATTGTGCCTGGGGCCTGAGTTTGGCCCCAAAGCCGCCATTATTAGAAGAGGATGGAGGGCTAGTAGAGTGAGATTGTGTGACTTCCGTGATTCACAGATACGTACACTTGAACACTGTGATGTGAAGATACCTGTGCATGTGCTCACGTGTA
Source organism: Megalonaias nervosa (assembly GCA_016617855.1). Classification (NCBI taxonomy): domain Eukaryota; kingdom Metazoa; phylum Mollusca; class Bivalvia; order Unionida; family Unionidae; genus Megalonaias; species Megalonaias nervosa. Next base: position 24,652 of record JAECUM010012953.1, read on the forward strand.
CATTTGTAGCGGCTGTCATTAGTGCTTTGGGGGCCCCGAGTGGCCGAGTGGTCTAAAGCGCTGATCGTTACGGATCACTGCCATCTCACCTCTGGTCTGCGTGAGTTCAAGTCCAGGCTCGGCTAACGTGGGTATGTGAGAAAGCCTGCCAGTATCTTCTCGTGGGTCGGTGGTTCTTCCCGGGGTTTTCCAGGGTTCTTCCTCCACCATTAATACTGGCCGCCATGTATAGCCTATCTTGTGTTGAAAAATGGCGTTAAACCCTATAACAACAACAACAACAACAACAGCAATACCAAGGCTAGATTCAGCTAGATTTAAAAAGACACTCACGGATATCGTCGATAATTACTTTCCAAAAATCCTCGAATCATGGAAAAAAAATAGTCCCACCAGCAAGTATTCTTCGACACAATAACGATCCATACGGGGGTGGCCGTCATGTTTCACCGGGCATCGTTAATATCACATCAACGATCGCTGTCAATCTAGTATGTGACGTCGTCGACGGCAGTTATCAAGTGGACACTGATAAATCCAATCAGGCCCAACAAGGATACATTCTCTACTCATTTACCCCTAAGTCCCTCCAGGTTATTTGATTGTATCAGAACCAATCAATGTTGTTTATCTGAAATGTCACAGCCGTCTCTTATCGCGGATACATTTTAAACTTACTGACCAAAATGGCCACTTGCTCGATCTTAGGTCGGAGTCGCTGGATGTAAACTTGTATGTACGTTCGTAATGACTTCGTCATCAACGTCATCGTAGAGTGATTCCGCAACGAGAAGCAAAAAAAAAAAAATATCAAATAATTAATTTTTTTTTTTTTATGAGACAATGGGCCGTGATACAACAATTATTTTTTTACGGTTTAAAATCAGCTGGGACAACTTTACAAGTAGGTATTCTAGCTTCGTCGTCGTTGTCACTGATGACTTCGTCATTGGTGACACAGTCACTAGTGACGCAGTCACTACAGTCACATTCAACGTCTTTATCTTTAGCCAGTAATTCTTCCGCATCTTCGTTTATCAACTCAGTCATCGCCATGATATCTTTCAGCTGTTTTATACGAGCGTGTACGAGCCGCTTCGTTTCGTATTCGTGAGATAATTCTGACCTAACCCGCTCGATGGCCGGTGATAACGGCACAAATAATTTCATTTGCGTATCAGTGATTGCCGCGAGGGATCGTAACATCGCCTGCTGAATTATCTTTATGAATCTATAATCGGCGGGCAGCGTATACCTATTTTCTGACCTACGAAATTGTAATGATTCAAAATCACTCATTATTTTTTCAGGATCAAACTGGTCAGATATTTTTACGCCGCTGTGTTGTGATTTCTTAATAGCAGAAATAATTGATGTGATGTTTTCGTGATTCATTATTTTATATATTATAAATTATTTGTTTAAATAAAAATAATTTCTGAGTAAATATTTCTGAATAAAAATAAAATATTTGAGAAAATCTGACCAAAGTCACAATATTGTTGGGTATATTGCCCATCAAATTCATAAAATCTGTACAGAATTCCAACACTGACGGGCATTATACCCATCAAATTCAGAAAATCTGACCAAAGTCACAATTTTGATGGGTATATTGCCCATCAAATTCATAAAATCTGTACAAAATTCATAAAAAAATCTAAATCATAATAAATATTTATAAAAAATCTGAATCAGAATAAATATTTATAAAAAATAAAATATTTTACAGAATCTGTACAGAATTCGCAACGCTGACGGGTATAATACCCATCAAATTCATGAAATCTGTACAGAATTCGCAACGCTGACGGGTATAATACCCATCAAATTCATGAAATCTGTACAGAATTCGCAACGCTGACGGGTAATATACCCATCAAATTCATAAAATCTGTACAAAATTCCAACACTGACGGGTATAATACCCATCAAATTCAGAAAATCTTACTAAAGTCACAATTTTGATGGGTATATTGCCGATCAAATTCATAAAATCTGTACAGAATTTCATAAAAAATAAAATTTTATTATAATAAAAATATATTCTGAATCAGATAAATATAAAAATATATTCTGAATCACATAAATATAAAAATATATTCTGAATCAGATAAATATAAAAGTATATTATTTCTGAATCACATAAATATAAAAATATATTCTGAATCAGATACATATATTCTGATAAATTATTTCTGAATCGGATATATATATATATAAAATATATTCTGAATCAGATAAATATAAAAATATATTCTGAATCAGATAAAAATAAAAATATATTATTTCTGAATCAGATAAATATAAAAATATATTCTGAATCAGATAAATTATTTCTGAATCACATAAAAATAAAAATATATTTTATAAATTCAAAAATAAACAGCAGCTATGATGCATCAGTCTACCATTCTTTTGCCAATAAGATCCTAAGAGTCCTTGTTGGGGGCATCAAGCCACAGGCACTCTTCATGGTTAAGACACCTTATTGAGACTTTTTGGTCCAGCGGACATTCTTTCTGAATGCCCCTATGTGGATACCCTTCAGTGAGGTTACAAGGTCGCGACTTCACATCATCCTGCTGTTTATTTTGGGGACGCATTCGATTTCATGTACCCCCCCCCCCAAATCAAACCCCGGGGTAAGTGGACGTGGAGGGGGTACATGAAATCTCATGGGGCTTGCTTGCGCCCCCACTATATAGCATCTGTCGCCGAATGCAAGATAATATATCTTTAGCATTTTTGGAGACTCGAACACGCAGAGAGTCTACACTAGTGGATCTGCACGCAGACGCCTTAACACCACGGCTATCGGAGCTGTTATGAAATGTAGTTAAATTTAAGTATATAAATATTCACACTGTCTCACAATGACTGTGTCACTGACTGTGAAACCAGTGACAATGTCACGGACACTGAAATAATATTTTGATTCTGAATAAATTCTGCAATTTTATATATTTCTGCAGTTTCTGCTTTATTAAAATGCTGTATTTTCAAGCTTCTTTATGCAGTTAAGGCAGAACTATCTAGCAATGAGTGCACTGGATCGATATTGTTCTGGTATATTCCGCCTACTACAGAACTGCGTGGATTCATTTAGTATAGTGTCGTCTGCTGCGATCTATATGTGTACAATATAATATCACAGCTGAGGTTTTTATGTTTTGTTTGAGGATATATTTTCTGCAATTAATACTTCCATATAGTTAAAATGTTTGGACTGGAGAGATATTTAAACACTACGATTAGACTGTAGTATCATAGCTGCCTGATTACGCTATCAACGATGGGACGTATTCTTATCACTGAATACGTACAAGCAATAACAAAAAAAAGAAAGATAACTGCTTGATTGCTCTATCAGTGATGACGGATTTATCTCGCTTTATTATACATACCGGAACGTGATCCTTTGTTGAAATTTTTTTCAAAAATGCTGATCTTCTTGAATTGTTTGCAACAAAACATACTGAAGATGGGACAATGTCAAAATATTTAGCAGCTGAATTCATGGATGGGAATATAATTTCTTCACCTGTCTCTGTATTTGTTGATACAACTGATCTCTTTCCAAACATTTTACATCTCCCAGTATTTCCTATCTTACAATTCTGACTTTGTGTAACAACTTCAAGATTACATAAAGAATTATTTTGTATATTACCGTCAATATGATTAATTACAAGTCCGTCTTCGATGACCCCATGAAAACATTCGTACAGAAATCTATGTGTGTAATATTTTTCTTTTCCAGCACCAAACATGATATACCCAGTATTAGTAACGAAACCAACTGGTTTTTTTAATTTATAATTTCTGATTACACCATCAGGAGAAGCTTCATAATTTTTAATGATAGGGTGCTTTACAAAATGATTTTGTTTCATTTATATATATAATATTATTTGTCTAAATGATAATTTTGAAATCTGGCCAGATAATCTTCAGCGGTTTTTAACGGAGACTCACCTGACGATTTCTTATCGTAATATCGTTTTAGCTGTCTGTATCTTTTACCGCCACACGCTACACATAACCGTGTTTCTCCTCTTACTCCAACGCCGCATCGTAAACACGGTTTTGGTCCCAGACTACCTCTTCGGAAACTTTGCATGTGTTGGCCACAGAATTCATTTACACATGATTTATTACAAGGAGTTGAAAATCCAATCATGAGCCATCGGCATTGGTTGTTTGTTTGAATCATTATATATATACTTAAAGTTTAATTAAACATATATCTTTGTCTTAAATATAGTATGGAGGAATTTGAGAGATTATCCACAATTGAACCTTCCACTGCAAGATTTGATCTTGACAAATTACCAAAATCTAAATTTAATTTTCCATGCAAGATCTGGCTTTGATAAATAGCGAGATAACCGATCGTATCCGTGAAGGCAAAAAAGAATTTCGCAATGATAGTGCGGCTCATACTTGGTCCACATTCAGGATTATGAACGACAAAGGTGTTGTTGTTGATGCTAGAATGAGTGACGAGCGAGGTAAAAATATTATTAACTACCTTGATAATCAGCGATATATTATTCTAGTAACATTTATTGTTCAGACACACGATGATACTTGGATTATTCGTGACAAACGCGAACCTGTACGATTTCATACTGGAAATAATACTGTTAAATTAAATAATAAATCCAAGCCGGGAATATTGACCGGTATTGATAAACCATATTATGAACGAGCATATCCTGTTGCTGCGGTTATATATGCAATATATCCGCTGAATAATAAACCCAGTGTTGATAATCTCAAACCGATGAAAATTTCAAGAATAAATTGCGTAGCTGAACGTGTCATGGAACATTTCTCAAAAGCAGTACGGGGAAACGGTTTAACGGATATAAGACGCACAAAAATAAACGAGTGGGCAGAAACAGTTAGAGATACCGGAGCATCTATCAGTGACGTTGCTAAGCTAGAAAAGGAATTTAAATTTCCAATAACAGTAAAAACACTGACCGGAGAGATTTTGTACAAACAGAAATATACAAAAAATGGAGCTCCAATAACAATCATTGATCATAATGCACATGCATGGACTGATGCTGTAACAATATTTCCACGATATAGGACAGTCAGATTTTATGACGATTATATATTTAATGCTATCGGTGATATCAGTAAGAGCGACCCTGTATCTGTTTGGTTATTTCAGAGTTCAGAATCCGCATATTACGATCAATTTGTAAAACCTAATGGAGATATTTACCGTGGAGAATCTCTCCATGAAGAAATGAAAAATCTTGCACTCAAATATAATTCTGACAACGTCGAAGTTGAACAATTACTAAATAATTATTTTACAGTTCCATCAGTTGCGACTCACTTTGCTCAGAAGAAAAATTCATGGTCGCCGACACCTACAGAATTTCTTGAAGATGTTCAACGTAGTTGTGTCGAATATGGGCATGGCGGATTATGGAATACCAAATACGATCATCGTAAAGTTATATCCGTTGATATGGTTGCATGTTATCCTAGAAGTTTTCTTGGATACGGAGAATGTTTTAAATACTTTGATAGATTCGGCCATCCCACACACGAAATGACGAGAGTGGCGATCAATGGACCATTGACTGATTTTGATTTAACTGGATTTGCTTGTGTAAAATCGTTTAAGTTTCGTAGTAATCTTCATCCGATCGTTTATGTGTGGTTTGGTAGACATTTCTCGGAAAAAACATTGGGTTTCAACGGTGCTATTACGATACATGCTTGATGCTGAAATTTTAATATCGTTGAGTGTAAGTGAAGCTATTATATCATATCATTCGCAGAAACAAGTTTGGCCACCACAACAAAAGAAACATTCCCTGACAGATCCAGATGAAGATTGGGATACGATCGATTACGAAAATAAAATGGCAAAAGATCTCGGTAGAAAAATAATTGGTAAATTTACTCAAGGTGGTTCGTATGATCATAAGCGGCATTGTACAAGATTGATCATGGATGATGCCGAGTTAGATTTTATAATTACTGATACAACGAACAAAGGAACATTTATAAGCAGAAGCAATGCTTATTTGTCAGATGGAACCAAACTAGGTACAATCGTGAGTTATATTGATGGTGAGTCACCGCAATTTACTCATTTAAGATCTTCTATGCTCGCTTACGTTTCTATAAATTTACTATCGATGATAAATAGATTTCCTTGTTACGCTGTCAGAGTTGCTACGGATTCATTTTATGTGAATAAAAAATATTTAGATTTGGTAAAACCGTTACTTGGTAGCGGCGAATGGGGATCATGGCGAATAAATTAAGAAAGTATACTCGACTATTCTGAAACAGCAGATTTTGATATCGCGGAGACATACTACGGTAATGACAATCAAATACCAATATCAACATCACCATCTGTATTCGATCCCGTGGCTAGACATAAAACCATTTATCTCAATGGACCTGGAGGATCTGGTAAAACAACACGTGCGATTGAATTATTTCGGAGTTTAGATATGATTGTGCTGACACCTACACACAGACTAGCAAGAGAAATAAAACAACGAGGAGTAAAATCTCAAACTTATCATAGTTTCTTCAGATGGTGCTGAGATACGTGGACACCCGAGCGAATGGGTGAAAAATATATTCCGAAGATTATTATTTAGGATGAGATTTGTACTGTGTCGTTAGAAACATTAAAAATATTTCTTGATTGGTTACTGACAAAAAATACTGCAATAATTATGTGCGGCGATCATGGTCAACCACCACCTTTCGTTGGGCAGTCTCCTCACGAGTGGTTAAAATCATTTGTGGATTATTACGAAGAAATAAATGATGATCATAGAGCTATTGATGAACCTTTGAAAGAATTTAAAAGATTAATCAGACTACAGCCAGATAAAATACAATGTGAGATAATGCGTGAAATAATTCCAGAAACTCCTGTAAATGATTTTTGGAATCTGTGGACACCAAATGATTTAATTGTTGCGAGTAGAAAAATAGTTCGTGATGAATTACAAGAAAAATTATTCCTGCGTCACAAGGAAAGATTTCCAACGTTACCTGTACCATTATGTTATCGCCCAGCAGATACTCGACGACAAAATATCGAAGTTGAAATTCCGGGAACAAATGAAAAACAAAATCTTGTATTAAATGATATTGTTCTGGTTGACATTGATGTTGTTGAAAGCGCGTTGATCATGAATAACTCACCGTGGAAGCTAGGATATGCTATAACGATTCACTCGTCGCAAGGACTAACTATTACTGATACAAATATCTGGATTGTCGATGATAGAATCGAGTGGTCACATTTAGTCTATCTAGCAGTATCTAGAGTCAGGAGAATATCTCAACTGCACAGAGTTATCATAGACACCACAGAGAATAATGATCAAACTGTTAGTGAGACCGAAGTTATTAGCGTAATAAGAAAAAAACTATTTGGTTATAAGCAATGTGACAAAAAAAATAATCGTGATTTTGATATTGATGTTGAATTTATTATAACACTTAAACAACGACAGAATAATCATTGTGCAAGTTGTAACTGTAATATACTATGGGAATATTAGAGTAATAATCCAAAACAATTTACCGTGGATAGAATTAATAGTGATCTTGGTCATACACGTGATAATGTGATGCTGACCTGTCTTGAAATTTACAAAAGTGAACGCGGTGGTAATTGTGTGTCTTTAGGAATTATTTGTAATTGTTCACGTACAAATCCACGCTGAGGAGCAGTTGAATCCAGTCTGTATATGACAGGTCTACCAGTGGATCTTACCACGCTAGAAATTTTATGTGTGGTCATACTCCAGATAGGATCAGTTGCTCTTTTTTTTACCTCCTTCAAGTTCACCAGGTTCATATAAATACCTTACAGTCATATTACCTAATACTGGTTGAGAGGAAGATTCACGTTGTTGTATTGGTATATATTTTTTGTGATTGCATTAGACGGTTTCATAGAAGTTGCACGAGTAATTTCATTATTTAACGCAGCTATCACACTTGGTAATCTTGCAACCCATTCACGAGATCTTGTATCTGTATAAATTATTTCCTTCACATACTGGTATCCAAATAACCGCTCAGCGAGTGTTCGATTAAATCTTTCAACGATTGCCTGATCACGATGAATTTCGGTGTGTCCTCGTCTGATTTTGACATTATGTTTTTTCATCAACGATGATACTGCACCGAGAAATTCTTTGCCAGGATCAACCTGTAGCAACCGTGGCCATCGTAGATAAATTCGTTCAAACGCAGATGCAACTTCAGTTGCTATCTTTGTTGACAGTGGTTCCGCTTCTTTATATCTACTTGCAATGTCAACGACAGTTAGCGCGTATTTGTATGTGCGTGATTGACGTCCACGTGTTTTAATGGTATCATGTGGTAAAAATAAAATATCTGCTTCATGAACTTCATTGGGAACGCTGACATCAAAATGTGTATACTGAATTTTTTTTAGGTGGTGGTAGATAAATTTGCCATATTGCTTGTCGTGCTAACCACGCTGCAGCAACAGCACGTGAAACCTTTGCAGCTTCGGCGAGTGTACTAATTACTGCTTTGCCCTTCCAATATCCTCTCGGGGAATAATAAATAGACTCCATTATAATAATCATATAATTAATTACCCAGCCCCTATTATAATTTTGCCTTTCATACCAGCTTTTACCAGAAAAGTAGCTAATTTTTCTCGAAACGATTTATCTTTTATATTATTTATGGCATGAATTAATTTTATATCGGCGAGATGTCGCTGTTGTAAATCTTCACTTCGATAAGCAATATCATGAACGTAACACGCTTGATCAATCTTGTTTACGGGATATTCGCCGGGTCGCGGTTGATCTTGATTGTCAAGACGAATATCTAAACGAGTCCCAGGCTCACAATAATTATAACCCGTTAAGTGTTTTTCCCCGGGATATTTCGCCCACGATAATCCTGGTAATTTTCCCAACGCTGTAGCAGCGTCACCGCCGACTTTGTATTTGTTAGAAATAAATTTGTATTTTTTTGTGCCACACTTTTCACACTTACCTGTCAGTGCGCGTTTTTTATTTTTTGTTAATATTGTTGTTAATCCAGTGGTGGACGTGGCTGCACGGCATCGAACACAATATAAATTCATATTATTTATCGTATGGATATAATTGACTTTTCTGCGACACGAAAACAAGAGCCAGTAAAGCATCACCCAGCGCTACCGAATTCTATCAGAATGATAATAATAGGTCCATCTGGATCAGGTAAAACACAATTATTGCTTAATTTGATAATGAGATGGCTGAAGTGAGATAAATTATATTTAGTAGCTCCATCTGTAGATGATCAGCGGTGCTATGAAGTACTTACGGATTTTAATGAAAATGCAAAATTGTTAAATGAAGACGGTGATGTTATTGATTTTATTACTGATATTGATGAAGCGCCATCTGAAGATGACCTTGATGGTGGTATTAACAATCTTGTAGTTTACGATGATGTCATGCTGGACAAACAATTAAATCCAGCTAGGATATTTTCTCGAGGTAGGCATAAAAATACAGACGTGATTTATGTTACACAGCGTTATACACAAATTCCAAAAGTGATCAGGGATAATTGTAATATTTTAGTTGTGTTTAACGGAGTTGATAATCATACGCTGCAAAATATTTATTATACTTGGTGTTCAGGTGACATGGACATGATTAAGTTCAAACACTTTTTTTCAAAAGCACAAGCTATCCAGTTTGGTTTTATAACAATAAACTTGCATGATCCGAGGTCAAGATATCGTAACGGACTTGATACAATATTTGGATAAAAACCACAGCAGCAGGGAGGGTGAGCTAACAAAAATTGCGTGCACGATTACATAAACGATCACTCACAAAATTTTATAAACACGAATGTCAACGCCGAAGTAACAGCGCGAACTAACCCCGGTTCATCACGGAAAGTTAGAGGGTTCAGTTTGATGTTATTGATCTTTTTTTTGGATTTTTTTTTTTTTGTGTGAAATCTTTGTTTTAGATATGTTTGCTCGAATCCCATTTTGTAGGGTTCACCCTCCCTGCTGCTCTCTCTCTCTCTCTCTCTCTCTCTCTCTCTCTCTCTCTCTCTCTCTCTCTCTCACACACACACACACACACACACACACAGAGAGTATATTTATATTCATCAGGTCACATTATCACACGCAAATACCTTAAAAGTATATTTACCTAACTGAAGAACATCCACAAGGATGATTAGAAAGTGCCTGAAGGAATAAAGTATGAACACATTTCTGATATCCTGTTGAATTGACAAATTTTCAATATGTAAACCGGCACATGGTCATATTGGGGAAAATTGACTTTTTCATATTATATGTGTAGATATTATTGTAAGTTTGCATAAATTGACAATATCAAGAAATATTTCCGCATGACGCCAACCTATTTTACAAAGTATTATACCATATAATTTATGAAACCTCAAGCTGATATAATTACTTTGTTCATTATTACTGTTGTATGTTTTATTTGGATTGTATCTTTTTCACTATTACTGTTGTTTGTTTGTTTGTTCTGTTTGGATTGTATCCTTTTTCATTATTACTGTTATTTATTCTATTTGGACTGTATCTTTTTTTATTATAACCGCTGTTTGTTCTATTTATACTGTATCCGTTTTCATTATTACTGTTGTTTGTTCTATTTGGATTGTATCCGTTTTCATTATTTCTGTTGTTTGCTCTATTTGGATTATATTCGTTTTTAATTATTATTGTTGTTTGTTCTATTTGGACTGAATCCGTTTTCATTATTACTGTTGTTTGTTCTATTTGGATTATATCCGTTTTTAATTATTACTTTTGTTTGTTCTGTTTGGGCTGTATCCGTTTTCCTTATTACTGTTGTTTGTTCTATTTGGACTGTATCAATTTTCATTATTACTGGTGTTTGCTCTATTTGGACTGTATCCGTTTTCATTATTACTGTTGTTTGTTCTATTTGGATTATGACCTTTTTTAATTATTAATTTTGTTTGTTATGTTTGGATTGTATCCGCTTTCATTATTACTATTGTTTGTTCTATTTGGACTGTATCCGTTTTTATTATTACTGTTGTTTGTTCTATTTGGATTATATTCTGTTTTACTTATTGCTGTTGTTTGTTCTATTTGGGCTGTATCCGTTTTCATTATTACTATTGTTTGTTTTATTTGGATTATCATCATCATTGGCGGCTCGGGAGACCATGCGAGTAGTGCCCTTTGAGTGTCGTCTATCTCTGGGGTTTTGGCATCGTCTGCTGTGGCTGTGCAGGACGATGCGCAAGTGACATTCCCTATTGCAGTTGGTGCAGACGTACTGGGAAGTCTGAGTTGCTGGGGTTGCTGCCGCTCTCTTCTTTCTCTCACGTTTCTCTGCTGCCAGCTGACCTCTCCTCACATCAGCGACAGCTATGCCCTTACTGACCGTCAGTCTCCAGGTGCCTCGGTCCTCGGCCTGGCCTATTGTTTGTCTTGTTTGGATTATATCCTTTTTTAATTTTTATGTTGTTTGTTCTGTTTGGACTGTATTCGTTTTCATTATTACTGTTGTTTGTTCTATTTGGACTGTATCAATTTTCATTATTACTGGTGTTTGTTCTATTTGGACTGTATCCGTTTTCATTATTACATTTGTTTGTTCTATTTGGATTCTATCCTTCTTTAACTATTACTGTTGTTTGTTCTATTTTTCTGTATCAATTTTCATTATTACTGTTGTTTGTTCTATTTGGACTGTATCAATTTTCATTATTACTGTTGTTTGTTCTATTTAGATTATATCCTTCTTTAATTATTACTGTTGTTTGTTCTATTTGGACTATATCTTTTTCATAATTACTGTTGTTTGTTCTATTTGGACTGTGTCAATTTTCATTATTACTGTTGTTTGTTCTATTTGGACTATATCTTTTTCATTATTACTGTTGTTGGTTCTATTTGGATTATATCCTTCTTTAATTATTACTGTTGTTTGTTCTATTTGGACTGTATCTTTTTCATTATTACTGTTGTTTGTTCTATTTGGACTGTATCTTTTTCATTATTACTGTTGTTTGTTCTATTTGCACTATATCTTTTTCATTATTACTGTTGTTTGTTCTATTTAGATCATATCCTTCTTTAGTTATTACTGTTGTTTGTTCTATTTGGACTGTATCAATTTTCATTATTACTGTTGTTTGTTCTATTTAGACTGTATCAATTTTCATTATTACTGTTGTTTGTTCTATTTGGATTATATCCTTCTTTAATTATTACTGTTGTTTTGTTCTATTTGGACTGTATCCATTTTAATTATTACTGTTGTTTGTTCTATTTGGACTGTATCCGTTTTCATTATTACTATTGTTTGTTCTCTTTGGACTGTATCCATTTTCATTATTACTGTTGTTTGTTCTATTTGGACTGTATCTTTTTCATTATTACTGTTGTTTGTTCTATTTGGACTGTATCCGTTTTCATTATTACAGTTGTTTTGTTCTATTTGGACTGTATCCGTTTTCATTATTGTTATTGTTTGTTCTATTTTGACTGTATTACCTATTTCATAAAGTTTATTACTTTTTAAGCTTCTTTGTTAAATTACACCTCAGTATTTAACGCACGATTTTACACTGATGGTTGATGGTTTGTACTGTTCTTCAAAATGAAAGACGCACATATTAATTTTCCAAAATACGGAGATTGTGCACAATGATACATTATGGGTACCGAGAAAATCTATACACAAGTAGCATGAACTATCAATACAAACTTAGAAGGCATGTAGCTATTGACAAAAACACGGAGACTGTGTGCATTGTTACATCATGGACAATGAGGAAATCTTTACACAAGTAGAATGAGCTATCAATATAAACTTAGAAGGCAAGCAACTTTTAATAAATAATGACGACTGTTGGCACTGGTACATTATAGACAAAGACGAAACTTTTGCACGGGTATAATAAGCTATCAAAACCAGCTAGAGAGACGCATATAATTATGGACAAAAAACAGGAACACTGTTGACAATGGTATATCATAGACAATTACGACTAGCATTAACTTGCAAAATGAAAATGAAGACATCACTTATTAGACCGTGCATGAACCGAATAGATTAAATGCATTAGAACACTAATGTGTTAATGTATTGTCCAGGTGTGTTTAAATTGACACTATGCAACAGGTCCAAGTGAGTTTAAATTGACACTATGCAACATGTCCAGGTGTGTTTAAACTGACACTATGCAACATGTCTAGGTGTGTTTAAATTGACACTATGCAACATGTCCAGGTGTGTTTAAATTTACACTATGCAACATGTCCATGTGTGTTTAAAATGACACTATCAACCTATTTCACAAAATATGAAACCATCATATCATTCATGATGTCTCAAGCTGATCCTTTTTGATATTATTACTGAGTTTATTCTGATTTGATTATATTAATTGTTTATAATATTTCTTAAAAATCAAGTTTGTTCAATTCTACCTGATTATTGAATGCACATATGCACAATACAATACAATACAATACAATACAATGCAATAGAATACAGTACAGTACAGTACAGTGCAATGCAATGCAAGGCAAGTCAAGGAAAAGCAAGTAAAGGCAATGCAATACAAGACAAGACAAGACAAGACAAGACAAGACAAAACAAGACATGACAAGACAAGATAAGACAAGACAAGTCAAGACAAGATATTTATTCAAGACATTTATTCAGCATTTCAGGCCACCGGCTCATACTACACATAAAACAGCATAATATAACGTTGGAACAAAACGCACTCAAACAACCGGTAACAGAACTACATATATGTATTAGACCAATGAAAGCATCATAAACTTTCTCTTATTATGAAGGCATAACACAGTAATTAGCTTGGTTAGTCAAGGTACTAGGATTAACAGTCGACATTAGATTAACAAAATGTATAAATGATCTCTTATTAAGCCACTCGTGTGTAAATACGTTTCTCTGAGATTTTCGTATACGTTTCATACTAAAAGGAAATGATGTTAATCTTGTAAAGTCTGAAAGTATTAGTTTGGGCAGATTATATCAAATATATCCAAACCATGAGACAGAATTACTCTGTTGCTAAATTATGACTGAAACATAGAAATTTACGGATAGAGTTGCTAAATTTGGAAGTCCTATTGTTAAAAACTGCATAGGATTTAAGAAAGAAATGAAAAACATCTGTAGCTTCCTTGATCCCATACCTTCACTATCCATATTTGTATCATAGAATCTTTAATTCTTTGTTGAAATACCTTTATGAACATAGGATATGTCCAACTCTTGCGCAATCAATTCGAAACTATACCCATATCAATATAGTGATTTATACATGTGTGTTGACCATGTAATACGATTATTTTAATCAACATACTTCAAATATATGGCGTGCTTACAGTACTCGTTTGTTTTATGTTGCCGTTGCTGTTTCCGATGGTGGGTGGGGGTGGCTATATCATATAATACACATCAAAATTACAATGTAAGTAACCACAGAAAAACAGATACACTAGTTTGTATATTTATTTGATATGCCTTGGACAGAGGAAACTTATTTTTAACTTGACTTTGTAATATTTAATTATGGTATCCCCCTCTTCAATGCATTTGAATTGACTGTAAATATATTGCGTAATTTGGGTTAATGGCCTACATTACTGACAATGAACTGTCATTATAATAATTTACAGAGTTTTGAAAACTTTCTTATAAAGTTGCATTATCCTCTCTCTCTCTCTCTCTCTCTCTCTCTCTCTTCATACTCCTCAACACTCATACCAGCTTTCCTCTAGCATATCATTTCGGGCTTCTTATAACTGTTTATTAAAAGTGCACATCTAAAGAAGTACCAGCATCATTTAATTAAAAGTTAACCAGCAGTTAAGTAGGTTCTTCTATCAAAATTTAAACCTTTTATTAAAACTTACCAGCATAATACGAATAATTAATTCATCTTCGACATGATTTCAAAGGAAAAGATTCTGACTACCGAATGTATGGAGCAGATCTTGCAAAGATGGCGTTCTAGATGGAATGTACCATATATTTGGTACAAAAGTATGGTTGTATTATGACCCGTAAAGTAAACCTGGTACGATATAATCAGAAAAGAAGCAAAGAAGTCGCTACAACTGTTGCTCTTTTCACCATATTAACTGATATTTATATTTTCTTGTTAGTTAAAACACCTTTTAAAAATTGCTTACACACTTGTAATTTTGATTTTCAATTGCTGCATATTTTCTACTGGCCCGGAGGGGCCGAGTCGTCAAAAGCGCTCACCGGTATGGATCATTGCCATTTCACCTCTGCTTGGGTTCCATTCTCGGGGTCGACCAATGTGGGTGTGAGAAGCTTGCTAGTAGCTTCTCGTGGGTCAGTGGTTCTTACATGGGGTTTCCAGAGTTCTTTTTCCACCAATTATACTGGCTGCCATGTATAGCCTATCTTTTGCCGATAAATGACATTAAACCCCATAACAAGAACAACAACAGCATTTTTCCTATTTGTTGGCATACATCCGTCCCTACTCATATAGATAAAATCCAAACTGAAAGTGGAAGGCATGTTTGTGAAATGGAGAGAGTGAACTTATCTTACTTCCACCGCAATCACTTGCAACAAGAGTAAAGCTACCACATTTCATATAAAGAAAGTGTCGTAACTGTTTCTTTTGAAGAATCTATCTATCTATCAATCTACCTACCTACCTACTTACCTATCTGTCTGTCTGTCCATCTGTCTGTCGTTTCATCCGTTCGATTCTTAATATCCAATGTAATCTTAAAATAAATATTAATAAAATAAAAGTTTCTAAACATTATCTGACTGAAGTTCAATTATGTTACAGCTGCAGGCGAATCACAGAGAAGAAATACGATTGTTAATTATGTATTTTTTGTGTGTATCCAAGTATCTTTAAGGTATCTTTTCTATGTTCATCATTTACATAGTCATTCTTGTGCTGATAGGTGTTCCTTGCATTGTGTAATACGCGTGGAATCAAGAACCAACCGTTTAAGTGTTTTTCATTAAGAACATAAAACAATCTATATTTCCATATATTTTGAGTTCTATTTTGTTTAGTATGGTTGAACACATAGAAGCAGAGATTTTAAGACTATGTCAGTTGCAACTAAAACGATCACATTTTCTTTAAATGTCGTCTTTCGTATGAAAAACAAGGGTACACTTGTACAGTGTAAAAACGCATGAGTGGTACAAGGTCAGTCCTGAGTGAGGCTCATTTTGACGTTAAGAAAAAAAAAAGAAAAGAAAAGACAAGACAAGTAACGTCTCAACAGTTAAGCTAAGTTAAAATATAAAAATAGACGAGGATCGTATTGCACATGTTTACGACTTGTACATTGAGACACCCACGCCTTCATATAAAAACTTGAGGGCAATATAATTTACATTTGCATAGTAGGATTCCATAGATATTCGTGTTAATTGGTTCTGACACCTTTAGATATTATAGGTGACCGTCGGGAAATTAACTGAAAAGGTTGCTTCCTTGCCCTAGATAATTTATGATCATTAGCAATTTCCCGTGCTCAGAATACAAATATTTTAAGAGTTCGAAATTTTTGGCAATATCACACTCCCTTCATTAGCAATTAATGTTTATCACGTGACTTATAATGGTCACGTGATACGTGAGCGGGAAATTGAGTCGAGTGGGTGAGAACAGTTGCAATTATTAGATTCAGTGGCGTCGCTAAGGTTGGTGTCAACCAGTGCGGTAACTCATGATGTCACCCCCATGGAACCGCCTTCCTGCACAAAAATTCAAAACTTTAATGGACAGTCATGTGCGGTAACTCACGGTGTCACCCCCATGGACCCCCTTCCTGCACAAATATTCAAAAATTTTGTAGACAGTCATGTGCGGCAGCTCATGGTATCACCCCCATGGATCTCCTTCCTGTACAAAAATTCCAAAATTTTATAGACAGTCATTTTGGTGTCACCCCCTCTGATGGTGTCACCCGGTGCGGTCCGCACCCCCCTAGTGACGCCACTGATTAGATTCATATATCAATAAAAATGGTTTTGTACACAAATGCCCCTAAATGCCATCTTCGTGTATACCATGTCCCTGCACACCATGTCCTACCAATGTACTTTTATTTTAATACAGAAACAATATGTGACATAAAACAGCCATAACATTACTTGATGATCACCTCACAGATGCTGCAATCTTAACATTATAACCGCAATAGTTTCAGCATACCCTGTTCTTTTCAGGAGGAAAAAATACACTTGTAAGTTTTCGTTAACGTTTGCACTCGTATTAGTAATATCGTGTAAACATATTGCCTGAACAAAAGATTGCTCTGTGCTGAGTAAATATTTAGTTAATTCATCACACCTTGCATCTAAATCTATCCGTGATATCACCATCATCTCCTTGTCAGGGTATGTATCAGTCAGACCCAAGGGTGGCTGTCTTATTTATCACCATCATCTCCTTGTCAGGGTATGTATCAGTCAGACCCAAGGGTGGCTGTCTTATTTATCACCATCATCTCCTTGTCAGGGTCTGTATTAGTAAGTCCCAAGGGTGGCTGTCTTATTTATCACTGTCTATTTGTGACATCCACTACAAACATTAATGGTGTTCTGTTTGCCTTGTCAGTGACTGAACTCTATAAGCCCATTTATAATTACTGTGATTACTTGTCTGTTTAATGTTAGAGTTAAATAATATATGCAACTAAAATAGAAAGAATTAGAGCAATAATGAAAGTATGCTTAGCACTAAAAGATTATTTGTCTCGCAATAGAAATAGATTCATCTGCCCTCAGGACATAACATTCATCTGTGACAACATCCCCACCACCGCAAATAACATTCATCTGTGACAACATCCCCACCCCCGCAAATAACATTCATCTGTGACAACATCTCCACCCCCTCAGGACATAACATTCATCTGTGACAACATCCCCACCCCCTCAGGACATAACATTCATCTGTGAAAACATCCCCACCCCCGCAAATAACATTCATCTATGACAATGGGTCAGATATATTTGCCCTGCACAATAAAAGCTTTCGTCTTTAGCAATGACAACCAAAATCCCAAATCTGCCATCCCACATCAACCTCCACCCCCACCCCCCAAATAACATTCACTTGTGACAGTGAGTGAAACAAAAACATATCTGCCCTCCGCAAATAACATTCATCTGTGACAATGAGTAAAACAAAAACATAAATCTGCTCTCGCCCCCGCCCCCAGCAAAATAACATTCGAAATATCATAATGGTTGAAACGAAATCGGATATATCTGCCCTCCGCAGAAAACATGAGTTTGTGAAAATGGGTAAAAGCAAAGGACAAAAAAAAAAAACAGTGTTGGGAAAGTACACTGAACTTGGTTATGAGTGACACAAATAAATTCTCCAATTTTAAGGTCAATGATTAACATAGAAACTAATTCCTGGTGCGAGCCGTAATATGCCTACCCCCAGCTTTGTAATTGACCTATCGCCAGAGAAGATATAACCATGCCCAGTGCCAGTGATAATATTCTTCTTGAATTTGCAGCTGATCTATCGCAAGATGACAGATAACAACGCCTACTTACTAACATAGCACATGATTTTAAAAAACAAATCTGAAACTTTTATGTTGTTGCTTACCTCGTATGAATTAGAGTTCATCGTTTTAGTGTAATCTAAAAACTTTTCTTCACAAAATGGTTGAAAACTGTTAAAGCTATACCAATTTGAATTTATACATGATATATAGTGGCAGTCAGCAAGGTTTTACATCTGACAAGCTTCAGTGCGTCTGTAAATCACAAGATGGCTCAATCTTCCACGCTGTACGAAAAGAGTCGAAACTGTCAGTACCTTTGCAACGGTATCTTTGCAGCGCTAAATGCTGTTGATAGTACGGCAATTCTTTCTGATGCAGCAATAAAATGTACTGTTGCAACAGTATTTCTAACTCTAATGTTGTTGCAACTGTAACCATATCCCGTTGCACCCATAGAAGATAACCACATACAGTTGCACCGATATCAATATACCGTTGCATCGATAGAGGATATCCATATGCCGTTGCATCGATAGAGGGTATCCATATATCGTTGCACGGATAGAGGCTCTCCATATCCCACTGCACCGATATTTACCTATCTTCACAACGAAATTCGTATCCATATACCGTTGCAACCTCGCTTAGCTGGTACTCTGCCTAAATTGACATGCTTAAATCATAGGGCGGTAGCAAATACTTTCACTAAAGATGGAGAATAATAGTCATGCGTTGTCTCACGAGCACCAGAAGTGTGATTCAATTGTCACCGAACCGTTCCAACAACATTCAAGTAACAGTCCAACGGTACATTTTCTGCTGCAATAGTTTATTATACCTTTGCAACAGTATTTCTTATCGATGCATTGCTTTGTTTTATCGTGACAATTGTAAGATATAAGTGTAGCCTTGCGACAATAAAGATTACTGCTCTAACAGGTATAAATAATACTGTTGAAACAAGAGAAACCACCGTCGCACCAATATTGGAATATATATTTTTTCCAACGGTAGTTGAGTGTCGTTGCAACGGTAGGTGGACACAGTTGCAATGACACCATTGCTAAACATGCATTGCAAGTGTAATGTTTATTGTTTCAGAAGAATTTAGTTACCGTAGCATGAACAGAATTTAGAGCTTCAGCAATATTGGATACATTTGCAACGATATACTGCTACGTGTGCAACGGTACTGGTAGTTTTGGCCATTTTGGTACACCATACACCCTGGCCAGCGATAGTATTGGTTGGTAGTCCATAGGTTTCAGTCAGCATGCGTCAGGTTTTGACTGACATTCTTTGATTAGCCTAAATGCCACAAATTATTAAGAATTCTGAAATATTATAAAACATCTGCATATCAAATCAGGTTAACTGGATCTCGCAACTATACGACATGTACTGTTCACAAAGTGACTTCCTTTTTTAGATCTCACTATATTTCCCTATTACCAAGCGCTCTAAAGGTACCTATATGCAAATGTCAAAAGACGGTAAAAGAACAGACTACGAATATACACCCTAACAGCGTTATGGAACAGGGATAGGACTTGACAAATGGATGATTTAGTTAACACGAAGAAAATATATTTTGTGCTGATATTTTTTTTTTTCTATCACGAAGTCAAGATATTAGGCGCATGTATCGAGGTTGCCTATCATGTAATCAAGATGTGAATTTGGAGATCTTCCTCTTTGATTCTGTCGTAAGTACTCAACATTCAATGAAAAGGACTTGGAAGAATGAACTGTTGGATGATTGATTGTTTGCCTGATTTATTATCAGGTTTATCTATTTCTTGTGTTTTCTATTAACTATAGTGTGCTCAACCTACACCATCAGGTTTGCAAACTTTTAATAGGTGATTAATATAAATGAGATTTGTTCCTTGTCTCACTTTACGCTCTCGATCCAAACATTTATAAAACCAATAATGTACTAAACAAGCCTTCTTAAAATAAGTGACTCAAATAACTTCTCAACAAATTAGTCGTGAGTAGACAAGTTTAAATAGAATCTTCTAATCGAATATAAAATTGAATTTATTCTTAACGCACATAGCCTCTATAATTGTATGAAGGGGGGATAAACTCTAGTTTATCCTTAACACACACACACACACACACACACATACATATATATATATATATATATATATATATATATATATATATATATATATATATATATATATATATATATATATAACAACATAGCATATATATATATATATATATACTATATATATATATATATATTTATTTTAAACTCCTTGTACATGATTTTATCTAATTTTTTATAATTTTTATTCATGGCTGTAAAAATTGTACAGAATATCTTACATTTTGCCTATGTAACCTGAGTCTAGCATAATATTATATAGGATCTATAAATAGATAATTATGTAGGTGTTGACAATTATTAATAATAATCTTAATGGCGCCTTTGGACTAATTTCTCATTGGCTGATGGGGCTTCGACGTTTCTCAAAGATTTGCAGTAACTTACATTGGTTGGACACGGTCACATGAATAGGCATGTTCGACGCAAGACGAGTAGTGTGATCTGCCACGTGGGGTATATTTTGAAATAATAGTCGCAATATTAGGTGTATATATGGAGAGAACTGAGAAGTTAGATTCATTCCGATTTTGAAGTCAGTCTCATTTTTTGTGTTATTGTGGTAAGTCAGCAGACGTGCTTTATGCTATACTTAGATATCATTCGAGGGAAAACATTTGTGTGGACTGTTCGGTGGAAATAGACAGTGTTCATTATTTGGACTATAATATTTTTCTGGAACTGTTGTGAATTATTCAAAGGAGTTCTGGACAACGCCATCTTGACAACGTTTCCGGTTTTGAAATTTATAAAGAACTTTTCATTCATTTATGACTTTCATAGAACTTTGTCAGGATTATTCTGGATTCACTTCATATTACTGTAAGTCCCTCTCACATTTCCGTTAATGACTTTGCTAATTAAATTCTTTGTTAAGTTTTCGAAACTTGTTGGTTTTCTTTCTGTTTGTTACTAAATTTGTGACCATAGATTGGTAACAGAAATTGGTGGCTCGTCCGAGATACGAATTTCGGAGAAATTGAAATTGCTATGAAAGATAAATTCATTTTGTTTCCGAATTTTCTTAGTCCCTAATCTTTTTATTTTATACAATGAAACAAACAAGCTTTCACAATGTCGTCTAAACTGGAAAATTTTATTTTAAATCTATGCGAGAAACATGTTAGTTTTGCTATAAGAGCTAGGTACAAGAAAAATTTTGTACCACGATATTTCTCAACATACCGCGATACGTACTATTGTATTAGGGACCAACAATTTAATATTTTGGGGCAGGGGCCTGACATGTTTTTCTTTTTAAAATTTCCGTCTGCCAATAGCTTAAATAGATACAGCAAAAAACATGTTATATTCATTATTTTACTTTTTAAAATATTATCTTGAGATGAAAGAAAATAAAATATCTCAGCTCGAAAGAAAATCGCAGCACCCCCCGCCCGTTAAATTATTAGTACCTTATCGTAGACGAACTTGATATGTTAGTTTTAATTGTTGTATAAGTTGTCATTATTACCACGCTATGGTCTTAAATAAAATAATAGAAAAGAGCGAAGACCATGAAGTTCTGTACAATTCAACAAATAATTTATTTACCTGGAATACAAAGTGAAAATTTAAAACGAACTTACAGTATTGCGAATAAGACCTCAAATAGTCCAAAAAGTTTTATCTCAGTCCTAATGAATACAGTTCTAAATAAGTTTCAGTGGTGCTCGAGATAAGATCCAGCGCTGAAGGCATAGATGTGCCAGTATGATGATATACTAACAGTCTTCCAATTAATCACAATAATATATTCCAAGATGTCCTTGCCTGAATTCACTATAATTCCAAATTAATGTTCCTGTCCAAGAATATTATTTATGAGCACTTTGTATTTCTAGTAAAGAATAATTTGAATAAATAATTCCACCGAAATCAAGATCGGAGCACAACAATAAAAATAATTTTGCTACACGAACTTAAAAGAAAGGATGAGTAATTTCACAAGTAAACAAGATTATATAAAACAAACCTAAGACACAAAAGAAAAAAGGATGAAGGTCAAGTTCATTTCTAGAAAATTCTAAGCTGTCAGCATGGTAGAATCTGTTACTAACATTATAATAAATAATGTGGTAAACATCAGCTACAACTGGTTATTCCATGGCATATACCAATGTCCTAGACCCAGACCCAAATAAATATGTTTATCTTGATTGATAATGATCCTAATATTTAACTCACACTCATAGAAAATATTTGATATACATATATATATATATATATATATATATATATATATATATATATATATATATATATATATATATATATATACTATATATATATATATATATATATATATATATATATATATATATATATATATATAAATTAGTTACTAAAATAAAAGTTTCTGTTCAGGTAGACAATGAACTTGAGTTTAGACAAAGTCAGGTCGAATATTCAATTATACATAACGTAATCTTGGAGAAAATATAACTAAATTAACAAAAATACAAATTAAATACACATAAAATAATCTTAAACTATAATTGAAGTAGGATCATTAAGCTTGCGTTATATTTGACACCTCGTGAAAGACATCGTGCTGACATAAGATAGTTTGTTGATAAAAATAGAAGTGTTGATATTGAAATCTATAATTTTCTAGCTACACCGTTCATACAATAGACAGGGGAACTTTGAGTGGGATTCCAACATCCGAGAGGTAAGCAAACATAAAGCACACCTACTCGACAAATGAGAACATATTAGTGGATTTGAGAAATTACTTAAAATTCAAACTGAAAATAGCTGCTGTCCTAAAATATTCGGATGATTCTGAATCTTCAAAAGGAAATACAACACATTAACATAAGCATGATTATCTGTGTGGTCCTTTAAGATAAAAGTAATGACACGTTGATGCCGTTATTACTGTTGTTGTTGCTGCTGCTGCTGTTCATGGTGATGATGACAATGGTACCGATTAATGCTTTTCTTCACATAAGGGTACTGAAGCGGTGAAATGTCTATCGTAGTAAATTACATAAACTGGTAAGATTTTGTTATGTGTAATGTTACGGTTCAGGGGAAATTCTTATTTAATACTCCATTTGCATGCACCAGCTAGCATACCTGTACAAACTTACATAAGTATGCTTTCGCATACTTCTGTCTCTTTAGTAATTTCAACAGATTTGCATGCCTATTTTTTCTGCAAAAGGAAACTGGCACATTTTAAAATTTACACAGTATGTAAATTTTAGTAGCAATACATAATAACAAATATTCAAATGTGTGGGTTTTATTTAAATTTTTTTAAACGTTGGCCAAGAAATTATATTAGTCGTATTTTCTTTTAAATAGTTTAGCCAAGTTCTGTAGGGATGATAACATGGTCACGTGATTTGGTTAGTAATTATGGGTTTTTTAAAAATACATACGCGCACTTCTGTGTGTCTATCACTCGTGCCTATTATCTTTTTATCGAGACATAATAGTGGCACGGCCATCGCGCTAAATCACAAGTGGTACGACCATATATAAACTTTAAAATTTATTTATTTTACGTCGATTTATTCTCAATCATTGGACTCCGTTTCCTCTGCTTGAATATAGCCAAATAAAGTTCTGTGTGTGTGTGTGTGTGTGTGTGTGTGTGTGTGTGATTTGGATTTTAGCGTAGCTTTAACAATATTTCAGTCATATCGCTACGATGTATGCAGTGTGCTGGTTTATAGTGATGTCTTAGCACTGGGGCATCATGCCGCTATAATGAAGCATGATGTCCCACCCAATCACATTATCCTGACACCAGGCCAACCATTCCTAACACTAATCTCTTAATGTTGAGCTGTTAGTATAATTTTATAAGTCTTTGGTATGACTTGGCTGGGGTTCTAACCTGCCACCTCCCCCATCCGAGGCAGACGCTCTAACCACTAGGCAAATAAAGTACTAAAAGTTCCGTTAGAAACCGTCCAAACAACACACCTTGGTACCAAGAACTTCCAAAATCACATGCTGAAGTAGTGCGGTCTATTGAGTTTGTGGAAGCCGGAGAACCACCGGTCCCGGATGGGGGACCACTGTACCCTCTTTCATGCAAGAGCCAGTGAAAGAACAAGGGACCGTAGAGGAGCGAAACAAGTACGCTACCACTGCGCTATCCAGGCCATCTTTATCTCAAGAGTAACTTTCTTTTATAGCTGATAAATATGTATTCCATTCACGGAACAGTATTGCTTTCTACGATTCTCCAGTCCATTCACAAAACAGTATCGTTTTCAACCATCTGCAAATAAATGTAGTTCTGTTATTTTCCAAATGCGTTAACTATTCTCTCTCTCTCTCTCTCTCTCTCTCTCTCTCTCTCTCTCTCTCTCTCTCTCTCTCTCTCTCTCTCTCTCTCTGCATCTGCAGGTCTCTTTCTTTCCCATTTCTCTATTCGCATATCTGTTTCTTCTTCTTTCTGCAATTGCATTTTCCTCTCTCTTTCGTCTTTATTCAATTGCATTTGTCTTTCTTAAACCTCAAACTTTCTTGACCCCCTTTCATTCTTGCATTTTAATTTCATTTCCATTATTTTTAATTTGTCTCCGGATGGAGACTCCCTGATCAAATCCAAAGCACATTAGTCCAAAACATTCTTTTCTACAAAATACTGGACGAAAATAATTTCCATTTCTTGCTTCGTTAAAGAAGTCTTTGCCTCAGAAAGATCATATTTTCTGGCAAGATGGAGGAATTCACCCATTTTCAAAATGCCTAACTGTTGCTGGGTAGGATTTGAAATAAAGTTCTCCACTTTTGATGACATTGTAAAAACTTCTTGGTTTCACTATAGATTTCTAAAATGTGAGATAATAACTGGAACTTAGAAAACTCCAAAACAAGGTGAAGAGCCCCAATTTTCTATTATGTTTCTATACTATTAAAATAAGTGATAGAAAAGATTGAAAAGCAGCACGCTTTGTAAAATTCAACAAATAATTTATTTCCCTAGAATAAAAAGTGATAATATAGGAAAGGAAGATTACGATATTGCGAATTAAATCCCAAATAATCCTAGAATTACAGACACAAGTCCTAATAATCAACGTTCTGAATAAACTCTAGTAGAAATCCAAATTAAATCCAACGCTGAAGGTGTTGATGTGCTTGTGTTGGCTCGTATAATGCAGACGAGCCAGCAGTCTTTTTCGTTATCAAAATAATGAAATCCAAGAATTAAATCCTTATTAAAATGTCGGTATACATTCAAGTCTCCATTTCCAAGAATGCTAATGTTGAAGAGCACTTTTTATTCCGAAGAAGAATCACTTGAGCTAAATGATTTGAAGAAATAAATTCCAGCCCAAATGCGTTACTGAACACAGCATAATACATTTGCTTTTGCCAAGATCTTAAAGCACATAATAATAACTTTTCCAGTAACAAGATCATATACTCTTCTAACTGACTTCAGGTCACAATTAACATTATCTTAAAAATAACCCATTACCTAATGGAAAATAAACTTCTAGAAGGTTCATAGTGTTTGCATTATAAAATCTTACTTATAATTAGAAGTCTATTACTAAAATTATCATATAAAATGTGTAGTGAACAACAGGTAGACCTGGCAGTTCATAGGGAATTTCCAATGTTCAAGACTCAGATTGAGATAAACATATTTACAACAAAACAGGTAGATGATTTTGGAAAAGGTCGAGTACAATATACAATATCTCATTATCATTAGCATAGAATGAAATAAAAAATAAAAATAAAAACATAACTAACAAACAATGTAAATTAAATATACAAAAATAATGAAATAAATCCATTTTTACCATGCTTTTTTTATTTTTATTTTTTTGAAAACACACGACAAGAGACTATGGAGGGGGAGGGAATATAAACACACAGACTTAAAAACTTTCGGACCAAGGGGATCCCTTCAATGTTCGTCATCATAATATAAATGGAGAGTGGCAAGAGGTCTACAAATAAAGAGTTATGTCGATAGTCTCCTTGAAGAAGCAGAAATAAAATTTACAGCAAAAATGGGGTTCATCTTCTTCCGAAAATATCTTAACGTTTTGGTGGGAGAATGTGGCAATGCAGGATTTGAGAGCTAACCTTAATATATAACTTGATAAAGTATTTGGCCAGAGTGACAACGTAATAAATTAAAAGATATTACCATATGCAATCTTATTCATGATGTAAATAATAGTTTTGGATATTCCAAGTGAATATAGCCAAATGTGGCCTCACAGATCAACACCATTGATATCAAAAGATCCAATGTCATCAAATGAATAAAACATTCTTATCCCCAAAACTTGTCTAAAACGACGGACGTTTGCATATGTGGGACATGTACCAAGTACTTATAAGATCAAATTTGCAAACATAATTCAAATAATCTGTTTGAGACTTTAAGTTTATTTTGAAGGGTTTTGGTTAACAATTATTAAGTTGAATGATTCATTGGAATGTGATATCAGCGTATGCTATAATACCTCACTCTGTCAAAGTACTAAATTAAAATATGTTACCATACATAAGCATATTCATGATTTATGTCACAGAATAAGGCAAGAAATAACTTGGTTTCGCCTTAGAACGATTTGATCATTTTCGTCATACATGCGTACAACGTTACCTAGGATGAATAATTGTTTTATTTAGTTAAGCGACTGAACTAGCATGTATCTCGTCGTAGATCGCTTGCGGCGAGAGACACTAAAAGTACGGTATGCACGGGTATTTTACCCTTACTAAAACTCATTCTCATGGAGAATTAAGACAAATTTCTTCTCTAACTGATACATTGGTCTTTTGGATCTTGTCAAGGAGTGTACGTTCTTCATTTTTGTTCTACAGTCATAGGGGTAAGTGTTACATTTTTATTTTATTTGATATGTGAAGCAAATTCAGTTTTAATGTCGTAGCGTGAAATGTTACCATTACCACTACGCGGATTTGAAACACTGTAAACTTTTGAATTGTTACAAGTTGCTATTAAGAGTTTAATTTAGTAGCATGTATTTATTGATTTTAATTCCGTACCTGTTATTATGACCAATTTGGTTTTATTTTAGCTCTGTGTGTGTGTGTGTGTGTGTGTGTGTGTGTGTGTGTGTGTGTGTGTGTGTGTGTGTGTGTGTGTGTGTGTGTGTACGGGTATATCAGGCTGTCGGTCTGGCCGTCTGTATGTCTGTATAGGGATGGAAGCAGGTGTGACCATCAAGGCCATACAAATAGGGAACTGCTGATTTGTAAACTTGTGCGCATGGTGGATCCATGAAGGGTGTGTGTGGCCAATACAAGTGTGGGCTACCCCAAAAATTCAGGAGAACTGTGTGGTTTGACAATGGACACGTGAACCAAGTCAAAATGTTTCGTTTGCAAGTTTTTACAAGTATTTATATGGGTGATACGTGGTTATGAATCGTATGAGCTGTACAAATGAATGAGTCACGAGTCATATGTTCGGTACAATTGTTATTTTGATTACAATTGATCATATTTGTGTCAGTTATGTTGTTTCAATTGAGTACAAGTGAGTTACCTTCATTATATGAGACTATTTGAATCCTTCATTACATAAGATTATTTGAATCTTACCTTCATTACATGAGATTATTTGAATCTTACCTTCATTACATGAGATTATATGAATCTTACCTTCATTACATGAGATTATTTGAATCTTACGTTCATTACATGAGATTATATGAATCTTACCTTCATTTTTGAATATATGAATCACATTTTTGTTTTCCCATTTGTGAATGTTTGTGTTAAGTAATCGAATGAGTCGTATGTTTGGAGCGTGAAAGAATCACACTGTATATGTTATAGAGGATATACATATTTTTATCAATTCATTTCATACATTTCCATCTTTCATCACATTGTGTTGTGTTGTCATTTAATCAAAGCATCCATTCAGGTCAAATCCTGTTACAATGTAAATGACATTTTGGGATATTTTAAATACACACAGACAGATATGTGCCTTATAGGTCAGCTATAGGTACAATGACAGCCTATATAATGTACTGAATGTGAACTTTTGATCCCAAACATTCTAAAATATACGGATATTTGCTCATGTGGGATATGTAACCATGTTAAGATCAGTTGTACAAAGTTAAATTCAAATAATCTGTTTGAATATTTCTTGTGTAATTTTGAGAGTGTCAGTTAACAAATATTATTAGTAATTAATAATGCATAAAGCAACATGGCTCATTAGAATTCCCATAATATCCTATAGGCCACAATGCCGCACTACATCAATCAATATCTTAACGAAACTGAACAATAAAATAGAATGCATTTTGTGTTCAACTTGCATCATTTTGCTGTTTTCTTACATCCAAGGGTAGATATACTTGGGAAAAGTACATTTTATCCCTTTGACCTGTATTTCATTCTCTGACAGCTTAAAATGATTTTGTAGAGAACTTGAGCAGGTTCTAGTATAAAGTTTTCGACTCTGTCCTCTCACTAAATATCCTATAACTATATTTATAAACAATGACTGAAAGCTAGACAAGCAAATGTGTGTTACTCGGGAGGTCACCCCATCATTAACACATAAATTAACTGCTTGGACCCATAATAGAATAAATGACCTAAAGGCACAATATCGACTAGAAAGATGCCCTCATGGGTTTTGAATAAAGGCCTCAATGTGACATTCAAAGATGTTTTCTGACAGAATTTGACAAATATTCTTTATTGCAGCTTTGATATGCTGTAGGGATACATAAGTGTTGATAATAATTAATATAATTCCCAACAAATACTATATTTGTGCATTTTTGGGAAAAATTAAAATTTTTATATCATTTAATTTTATGAAATAAAGATTAATTTTTTTATATTTTTGATTATTGTTATATTTCTTAAGTCAGTATATAAAACATATCAAACTTTCATGTGTCTATCATTAATAATATACTTTTATAAATAATTTAAACTTTAAGGCAATACTACTGACAGAACTCAGGTCACAACTAATTTTACTATATTCTGTGCATTTGTTTCTCAGTACTGAACTTTCCACTGTGTCCAAATGATAATAAATTGTATCTTATTCAAAAATACCTTTAAGTTGAACTCACGGTGATGTTCTTGTCATAGGTTATCCGGCATTTCTTTAGAGGATTGACCATAAACAAAGCACCATGCATTGGGTCACAGATTTCACTACCGGATTGTTATCAATGCCTCATTACTCCTGTACACTGTCGCCGAAATACACAGACAACCACGCCATAACGTTCCAGATCTAAAGATTAAACAATTACCTTTAAATCAATACAAAGAATTCTAAATCTAACTCTTGTATTACCACCAAAAGGAGAGAGGAAAAATACTCTAAACACTGACTCAAACTACATTCATGGGTACTGAACCGGAAATAATAATTGTGACCCGATTCCACATGAAAAGTAATAAAAAGCGGCCAGTATATTTGGTGGAGGGCATTTGCATTAGGACCAACTACTCATAATATGTCTTCTAATACAAACCCCTTGTTGATATGACCTTCCATTCAGGAGGAATAACGATAACAAAATTTTCAGGAAGGCCACTATGGTGGCCATAATGGATGTCCGAACGGCACCATGTTCATTTAGGACCAGCAGAACATTGGATGAGCGTGTGTATAATGTTTAAGAAAATCCTCCAAGTAGTTTAAGAGGAGATGTGATAACTTGTACTAATGGGGAGAAAAATAATGAATGACAGGCGATATACGACAGACCATCCCAAAATGACTGACAGACTACAGACGACAGACCATCCCATAACAAATGACAGTAGACGGACGACAGACCATCCCATAACGACTGACAGACGACGGATGACAGATCATCCCATAATGACTACTTGTTTATGACCGTCAGGGCTAAAAACGGCACAATAAGCTTAAACAATGTAATATCGCAACAAAAAATAAGACTAGTAAAACTGTCACAAATTTTCTAAAGCCTATCGTAATTTACTGCATATAAGAATGGAATTGAAATAAGAATAAAAGAAGGAAACCATATGAAGGATTTAGGTCAACACTTTTGATAACTACCACTTAATAGGATACTAA
This sequence comes from Megalonaias nervosa, assembly GCA_016617855.1. Lineage (NCBI taxonomy): Eukaryota > Metazoa > Mollusca > Bivalvia > Unionida > Unionidae > Megalonaias > Megalonaias nervosa. The sequence goes on from JAECUM010012953.1 coordinate 55,441, forward strand.
AGTCTCAGGTGACGTTCAAACATTTTGCTTGTTTTACAGTGCAGTTTTGCCATTTGTATTTTGGTTTCAAAGAAAGAAAAAAATGGAGTTTAGAGAGTCGTAATTGGTTGTGAAGTTACCTTCCTTTAAAAAACAGTTTAATTGAAGTAATGTGCTACATGCCTGAGTGAGCTATGTTGCTCATTGGATGCATTAAACGTTTTGTTTCACACCATTTTTTATATCATAAAATCTAGATAGTTCAGATTTCTTGTTTTTGTTAACTACTTGGACTTGAATAGCAACCCTCAACATACTGAGCATCATAGGTCACGTGCTTTATTTGTTTAAAAGCAATATTTAATTTGTATCGTTTAAAAGACAAACAAGAAATGATGTTGTTACATGTATAAATTGGATGGCAATACTCAAAATACACATGCATTAAAATATCTCCTTATATCACGCGCCGTGTAGTAATACAACCTGAAAGGAAGAAACTAAATAATCCTCTAATTGTAATCTCGACCATCCAGAATATGTTGTACAAATCATCTTCATATATATATATATATATATATATATATATATATATATATATATATATATATATATATATATAATTCTTAATTCAAGATTGATTCTTGTGATATGGGTTAGAGTTATGAACCTGAAATTAAGAACATTACATTTTAAGCTGTGACCTTGACCCTAATGCTATGACCCAAATGTAGTATGCAAAACCCTTTCTAGATTAATCCCATGCATGAAAACTATCCATCAATGGTTTAGGAAATGCAAGCAAATTAAAATACTTCTGTTACAAAGTTGACGCAAATTTTCTCTGACCATGAGGTCAAGGTCCAAAATGGCATGCAAGAGCTTTGAATGAATTGCGTTAGCTTCATAATAATTCATCTTAGGTATGCAGAGAGTCCATAGAGAAGTTTAGGAAATATAAGCAAATTAACAAAGTTTACAAAAACCTCAATGTACATTTCCTGTGACTTCGACTCCAAAATAAAAGGTTTAAACAAATGTGTCACAGAATGAATTGTATTTTTGATTCATAATGATTCACCCAAAATAAAAAGAAACTCCATTAATGGGTTTAGGAGATATAAACAAACAAAACCCTTTAAACAAAAACCATTAGATACTGTTGGCGCCATCAGTGCCTGTGAGAAAGTTGCATTTCTCATTTCCCATTAGTGTTGGTGAGACAAAAATGGCGAGGTAACTCCAAAAAAGCCTGGTTGTGAGATAAATGCATACCTAGTTTCATGGAGATATCTTAGATAATTCAGGAGATTTTAACCAAGCAAGAGTGTGACAGATGGTTGGATGAATGGATGACAAATTTGTGATAAAAGGCGATTTTTAAATTTATATTGTCTGGTCATGATACTAAAGTATTCAGACCTTCAGAAAATGTTCACAAAATTATTGAGGATATATTAAGTGGACAAATGAATGAGGTTATGTCAATTATTCTCCTCGCCAATGCCAAGAAAGTGCAGCTAAATATATTTAAAGCAGAAAAATGCATATTGTAGTGCGAGTAACTGAAAACCTAATTTAATTTAAACCTAAGGTTCTTGTATGAATTCTGAGAGAAATGCTACAAATAAGTACCAACCCATATATATGGATCCTATGATGGTATACACTGAACTCATTGCATTCACTTCTTGGTGCAATCTTGTACACATAATCACACGAATGAAGAAAACAGCAGAAGATCATTAATGAATTGCCACTGTGAGACAGAAATCTGATTGGGGCTAGGTACAAGCACAAAGCCACAAACTTAGTAAAAAAAGAACATGAACATTGATGAAATCTGGCTTCAAACTAGAAATAACAGAGTTATTGTGCAAAGATGACATTCTGGGGGCATAATTCAGGTCCAACACCTGTGACCATAAAACAGAACAAGGAGATAAAATAATTCATGGATTTATACAACAACAAAACAAACAAAAAAAGCAAACACAGGACATAAAATATTTATAGTAGTCAAAATCATATATTTCTGTGTGATTTTTCTGATGCAGCAAAACAGTAGATCCACTGAATCAATACAATACGTGAAGAGAAATTCAAACTGTGGCTTTTATCAAACGTTTATTGATTTCATATATACTTGCTTTTCTTTCATTCAATATCTTTGTTAGTATTATCTTTTATTTATCATGTCTTTCTTTTTCCTGCAGAAGTTCTGGTTTACGACTATGAATTTAAATATATTAACTTCTGAATGGAAAGAACAAAAGTATTTGAATACATTGTCTTATTATTTTAACATATATTCTCTGGGTACTAATACATACCGGAATGAGTTTAAGTAAGTTCAAGTCATTTACGGAAAATAGCCAATTCTGACTTTTAATTTCATCATTTGATAAAATGGAAACATGTTTTGAGGAATATCATTTAACAGTAAGTAAAAAAAAGCCACTATTTCACATACTGAATACCAAAATACGAAACTCACTAAACAAATACAGTCACTGCCAGGGCTTGCACCAATTCTGATGGTAGCTTACATTTTTTTCCAGTCTATAAATGGAAACATCGTAAGATGAAAATGTAAGCTTACAAACGAAGTTGAGTTTCCTACAATGTAATTTCTATGGTCTCAATTTTCACAATATTATGATACTAGGTTTCCATTGGGCATGCCTCAAACATTTGCTTCATGTTTGTAGCAATTTGATATGCTGGGTGAGCACCAGTACACAATAATTTCACTAATTAAATAATTCTGTTATCACAACAAGACTACAAATTGCAGAATGAATTTTGAGCAGCAGGACTGAATATTGCTTAGACTTATAAGTAAGCATGAAAATGAGCATCTAAACTTTAGTCTTGTCTCTGTGATCAGTGTTCATATTTTGTCGTCATGATCAAATTTACTTATTTGCACCTTTTATTAAAAAAAAAAAAAACAAATTGCACCCACCACAACAACAAAATGAAACTTTTTAGCAATGGATATACCATTAATATCAACAAAGATACATGATAACCTATTCATCCATTATTTGTACGCCAGACTTTTGAGTTTGTGTTATTTGGACCCCAAATATATGAAATTAGCTTTTTGCTCTCGTAGCAAAGATAACTATAAATTAAAAGGGTGTAAACAATAAATGTTATCAATCAGATTTTCCTTGTGTTCTTTACGACTCTGACGTCTTGCCTCACCCTTAATGGATTTTTTCTTTGCCATTAATATAGTTTGGTAGAGTAAAATTTGCATCAGCTGGCGGAGCCCACGTTTCTTCTGGCACTTTCAAGGACCGTCATCCTTTCTCTTAGGACCAAACTGTTTTATGGGATGTTCTGTTTTTGTATTTGCAGTTCTAATGGATGGCCGAATGACAATAAGTATGCAAAGTCGAAAGGGCTTGATGCAAAAATGTTATTCAATTTAAGCCTGATTAAAACTAATGCAACTCCCAACTTGTTCAGAATAAAGATTTTTTTCTTCTATTTTCTGAATTTAGTATTGGCGGTCACATTTGATAGCAGATTGGAATGATGTGTTCACATTTTAAAGGATTTGATAACACAGTGAAATTAATAAAGGTTTCTCGATTTTGTAATTATGGAAATATTGGAAGGCCGACCAGCATAATTTATACCAACTGGACGTGCTTGACGCATGAACTCTTTTGATACTATCTGATTATAATTACATTATTTGCAAGTTGAAACTGGCAAATCTTGATGCACTGATGCGTGAAGGATACAAGATCAAGCCATAACCTCAATTTTCTTTATGCCGTCAGCTACTTTTACCATCAAAGCAATGGCAAATCCTCTGATAAACCCCCGCTATTATAAATATAGGATTATTGTAATTTTTTCTCATATGACCTTGCCTTGGTGCGACCACGTATATGTTGTCCCAATGGGGATTGATGAGAAACAACTGATGATCACTCAAGTTGATATGTATTCGATTGGCTTGACCTTGGACCTTGCATAAAGCAATATACAAATTTGATATCCGGCAATCTTGACCTTGGAAAATTTGACCATTTCAATGGAAAACTGACCCTGCTTCAGCAAGCACACCACTCAACTATGGTGGGCGCTGGGTGCGAGAAAACATTATTTCTGCCCAAAAAATTACATTTGATGTAAACCTCTTACAATTAGTAGCCATTAAAGAATGTTTGGTACAGAAAACTGTCTGGAAACCAAAACGTTGCAATTTCATCTCCAGTAGCCATCAGCTTTCAACTCTTGGCATATAATTAATACGTGCCACCTCCAACAAAGAGTAGTTCATGCAAAAATAATAACGTTTCATGAGAACATGATGCCGAAAACTTTTTGATAAAATGCAATTTCAGCATTAGTGGCCTTAACCACTGAATTATTGGCCAAATAACTGATTAGGAGTTGCAAATGTCAAGTCTAACCAATAAGTTTGTGAACCATGGGTACATGACACGTGACTTCTTATACAGCAGTTATGCTGACAATGTTAGTTTCAAGGACCTATAACCTATAGCCTATCGACCTTGGATTAAATAGGAATCAATACGGAGTTAGCTTCCCCTGTTTAAGTGTTACATATCTATTGAGTCTGACAACGAAAAAATAAGAACTTGGAAGCTTTTTCGTATGGAAACCAAAATAACAAATTCAGCAGTTTTCTTTTATCTTTGAAAAGTGGACAAATTAATTAACTGTGAGTTACCATAGCCAATGTGTATGTTCAAGGACATTCGTCTGTAGGAAATCCTGTTGGTCTTGACCTACACGTTTATAATTCCCAAATCAGTTTATGTCCAAACCCATATACATGGGTAACCCAACAACTAGGCATGAAGTAAATTACTACAAAATCAAACGGGTATTAACTCTGTTATGAGTCTGTTATAATGACTTGACATTTCAAAACTATGAGTTTGATTCTTAAGAAATCTATGACTGGAACTGTCAAATTTTTTAAACACACACACACACACACACACACACACACACACACACACACGGATATCTTTCCTCTTCCACCGTTACTCCTTTTGTACCTGAAGCCACGCGCATTTATGGGAACTAAAGATTCCTTGATCTTATGGATCTCCAATTCAATTTTTCAATAGTGATCGTGAAAAGCAAGCCCCATATACCTCTGAATAATAGACGTTCACACTTCAGAGTGACCACAAGTATGGTGCATGCAGAGCGCATTTCATACTTCATTGTTATATGAATACGTTAAATATGAGGTACACACTTTTGTATCCAGATGTCAAATATTCACAGATAGTTCATTTGGAACATTTATAAATAGGTTGTTTATAACCTAGGCACAACAAAAAGTATTAGAAGTACTTAGGAATGGGGGTTGGAGGGTTGGGGATGTGGGTCGGGGTCGGGGGTTGGAGAAATGACAGTATTGCAACCGTTGGAACCTAATATTCCGACGCCTTGTTGTTAATATGGCATATTCGTACGCAGAAGTTACTGCAATTCGATGTTAGATAGCACAATGGCGTTTACAGAATTTGACATTGTGGCTCACTTTGAGACTCGATGAGAATGTAACATTTTAGGTCACTATGGGTATTTACTGACCAACACCCAATCACACCAACTGACCAACACTAAGCCTTACTTGTAGGAATACACAAATGCAAAATCAAGGATAGCTAAAGGTCACTATCATAGTTTGCTGACCAGCACCCACATATACCTACGTGGTCACTAACACAATTTTTTACTAACCAGCTGCAACACATGCTGAAAACCGCACAGTGGACACAATAAGTACTTATCACCAACAAATACAAACAAACAAATGAGGGAATATATCTTATATGAAATGGATACCAACACCCTTACTTAGAAACAAACACTCACGGTAACAGAACTAACACAACTAATGCATGTTTGCACAGACTTAAATGCATACAAAGAAATAAATATACATGCATACAGCCAAGCTGGTCATTGAATGCGATTGAGTCGTAGATTATTAAACAGGAGTGGACCAATAGATAGAGGGATGGACAAACAAACCTAATTAAACACGAGAACGTATTTGTACAACCCGACAAACTTCCTTACCAACAACATCAAACCACCATAACAATAAACGAAGGAAAGAGTAATGGTGACAATCATAGACCTATTTATAAATCCCGGATATCTCCTAACTCACCAACACCGAACACCGAGTCTATATACAAGCAAATGAGGGATAGGCATTTCGTATGTTGGTCAAATTTTACTCAGTCGCAGACATATGACCTAGACCTTTGTCAATGAAAATCTGCATGATAAATTCAAGATCTCGATTAATGGTCACCTAAAGAGACAACATTAAATAGATCATCAACAACTCTCCGTCGGGAACTACGGAAATGTTTGCATTATGCAATATCCATTGAAATCATCAATCACTCTCCGTCGGGAACTACGGAAATGTTTGCATTATGCAATATCCATTGAGATCATCAATCACTCTTCGTCGGGAACTACGGAAATGTTTGCATTATGGAATGTCCATTGAGATCATCAATCACTCTCCGTCGGGAACTACGGAAATGTTTGCATTATGCAATATCCATTGAGATCATCAATCACCCTCTGTCGGGAACTACGGAAATGTTTGCATTATGGAATATCCATTGAGATCATCAATCACTCTCTGTCGGGAACTACGGAAATGTTTGCATTATGGAATGTCCATTGAGATCATCAATCACTCTCCGTCGGGATCTACGTAAATGTTTGCATTATGGAATATCCATTGAGATCATCAATCACTCTCCGTCGGGAACTACGGAAATGTTTGCATTATGCAATATCCATTGAGATCATCAGTCACTCTCTGTCGGGAACTACGGAAATGTTTGCATTATGGAATATCCATTGAGATCATCAATCACTCTCCGTCGGGAACTACGGAAATGTTTGCATTATGCAATATCCATTGAGATCATCAATCACCCTCTGTCGGGAACTACGTAAATGTTTGCATTATGGAATATCCATTGAGATCATCAATCACTCTTCGTCGGGAACTACGGAAATGTTTGCATTATGGAATGTCCATTGATATCATCAATCACTCTCCGTCGGGAACTACGGAAATGTTTGCATTATGCAATATCCATTGAGATCATCAATCACTCTCCGTCGGGAACTACGGAAATGTTTGCATTATGCAATATCCATTGAGATCATCAGTCACTCTCTGTCGGGAACTACGGAAATGTTTGCATTATGGAATATTCATTGAGATCATCAATCACTCTCCGTCGGGAACTACGGAAATGTTTGCATTATGCAATATCCATTGAGATCATCAATCACCCTCTGTCGGGAACTACGGAAATGTTTGCATTATGGAATATCCATTGAGATCATCAATCACTCTCTGTCGGGAACTACGGAAATGTTTGCATTATGGAATGTCCATTGAGATCATCAATCACTCTCCGTCGGGATCTACGTAAATGTTTGCATTATGGAATATCCATTGAGATCATCAATCACTCTCCGTCGGGAACTACGGAAATGTTTGCATTATGCAATATCCATTGAGATCATCAGTCACTCTCTGTCGGGAACTACGGAAATGTTTGCATTATGGAATATCCATTGAGATCATCAGTCACTCTCCGTCGGGAACTACGGAAATGTTTGCATTATGCAATATCCATTGAGATCATCAGTCACTCTCCGTCGGGATCAACGGAAACGTTTGCATTATGGAATATCCATTGAGATCATCAATCACTCTCTGTCGGGAACTACGGAAATGTTTGCATTATGGAATATCCATTGATATCATCAATCACTCTTCGTCGGAAACTACGGAAATGTTTGTCTAAGAGAACTTGGTCTTTTGCAAGCATTACATATTTGATAATGAGTTCCATTTCTTCTTAAGATGAATATAATATTAAACTTTTCCTAGTTTAGTTGGAGACAGTCAAGTATATGCTTATATTATGATGTTGTCTGAGCAAATGATGAAATCGATAGACATAACAGACTTAAGTTGTTTTCTCTCAGGACAATGACGTTCTCCTTATGTTCTATTGGAAAGGGAATGGAAAACTTTGCCTTTATGAATGACGTCCATGGCAAAATTCCTGGCTTTGGTGGCAGAATGATTACAATTGATGCACAGAGGAATATGCAATAACATGTTTGTGAACAACATTAGGTTAAAGGATCTATTTTATTTTATCTACCATACATTATTTTCCAAAACATTACATTTCTAATGTTTCGAGGAAAAGCTGCACAGATAATTAACTTAAATGGTGTTAGTCAAATTCAAATAAATCCTATATTTCCTAGATATCTGCATTTCCTTTAGCTTGCTACTTATTGTCGTTCTTCTGTATTTATTTTCCTTTCATGTGCGTTTTCTCCTTCATGTGATTCTAATGGTAACGCGTATATTTATGTTCTACTTAGATATTCCCATTTGTATGGTGGTCCACTGTTAAAAATTCATGGTGCACAAAAATGAAGATGCAACTGAGAAAACATATTTCACAAAAATAATGTTTTGTTGGTAGATAATACGTGTAAGTTGAAATTTAAGTCATTTCCCTGAAAAGTGTCAGAAATGGGATGAGGTCATGGTGCATTTGTTTTTTGCTTGTTTTGTCTAATATAACTCATTACATTGAAATGTAGATACTTTTACTGAGTTACCATGTACACTTTTGGTAGTAGATAATTAATTAGATTTATAATAATTTGTTGCACTGGAGACCACCGATATCTTTTTGTGTGTTTATTCTGTATGGTTTTTGGTTTTGGTGGTATTTTGGGGTTTGTTGTTGTTTATTTGTTTTTGGTGGGGATGGGGTGTTTGTTTTTTTTGTTTGTTTGTTCTTACAGTGGCAGGGCAACAAAAGCAACTAAATCAAAAGACTACACCAGTCAGACTTTATCAATTAACCCTATGATATTTTAATTATTTTGTTTTTCATAATAATAATGACACAAAGTAAAACTGTGTTGAGAAACCCGAGTTTTCAAAAACGTTAACATAAAGGCAACACATCTTCAAAATATTATGTTTATTTCTTCACCAGATTGGGCCGGATTATATAATGAACAAAGCTAGCTGAGAGGGAAAAAAATTAATCGTTAAAAAGTGACTTTCAAACGTTGAAAAGATATGGTCCAGTTTTTTAAAGTGATGCAGAACCACGTATTTTTTTAAAATGACGATAGTGCTGAAATGCGCGGCAATGTCATTGAAAGTAAAATTAATTCAACATTGCCATAACATTGAATGTTTCGTGTAAACAAACCAATCGGTATGCAGAGAATGTCACTGAGTAACACCACTATTATAGTACACAATCTACAGGGATGAAACAAAAGCAGGGATACCATTTCTTGGCAATTATTTGAACACAAAACAAAACAGAGATGGAATGCGCGGTGTTTTTGAATATATGTTAAAAGAGTGGAAATATGAAGTCAAACACACTGGATGAGGAAATAGATCTTTTACATGTTAAAGATCTGCTGTAAAAAAAATCATGTATATGTGAAAGATCTGCTGTGAAAAAAAAACGCATCAAATACTTATAATCTGTTCGTAGACAAAAAGCATGAGCATGTCTCACGATCATCAGGACTTGCCAAGACAATCCCGCAAGGCACTGTTCAAGGAAGAAGAGAGGCAGGCAGAGAAAATGGTGGGAATACAACATTTGAGAGTGGACAGGTTTGACATTGAGCGACTCACTGAGAAAGACGGAAAATTGAGAGAAATAGAGGAAGCTGGTTTTTCGGTCTTGTGCGGTGCCCAAACGGTCTACCAGACTACGGGACTGATGATGATGAGATGAAATAGAAAATGTAAATGAAATACAAAATGTAAATGAAAACGAATAGGGTGAACAAACGTATGACATAGTTGCCCCTGGAGTACCTAGTGTGATTGATACACCGGGAGAAGAGAACCCAACATCTGGATCGGAGGAGCAAGATGAAAGATGGGAAACCTCAGGCGAGATGGATCAGGAGAATTCATCAGGAAATGAAATACAAACAGAACCATTGAACGTAACTGGGCAAATACCCACTTAGTCGACCCCCGTGTACTAACAAAACAAGAGAAATTACAAATTCAAGGAATGGCCACAAGAACTGTGGATGAAATAGCCAATAAAGTTAAAGTACGCCGATGACGGAAATCCCGAAGCAAAGAATTACCACCGAGCAGAACCGAGCAATGAAAAACGTGAACACGGGAATGGAGTTAAAGGAACAAACAGGAACTGACGGAAATGAACAATAGACAGACCGCTCAGACGAACGACAATGGTGAACAAATGAACACTGACAGCAAGTTATACATCATGGCAGAATACGGCCGTGATGTAAACACAAACTAATCGATTTTATATACAAACATTTAATTTAAAACTAAAAATGAAATAACTAAATAAAAACACCGTCACAGCAGACATGGAAGGAACAAACTTTCAGAATGCACCAATAAACGCGGACGGTATAAATGATGAAAAAGTAAACAAGATTCATACTGAAACATGTGATTATGATATAATAATGCTGCAGAAAACACACAGAATTAGCAATAAAATGAAAGTAGCATAAGATGAATAAATTAAGGAACTATGCCAGCACTACAGTGGGAGTCGTATAATGAGAGGAATATTTTAAAGGAAGGCTTCAACATATGAAACTTAAAGAGTGATACTTTCTAAACGTATACATTCCATTACAGAACAACACAAAGAAAATAGGATTTATAGGGAAACCTAGGGACTATGTACAAACCTAGGGACTGTGTACAAACCTAGGGACTGTGTACAAACCTTTACGATGGACAAGTGTATTGTAACAGAGGATTTTAAATCAGACGGAACGGAATGTATAACTCTAAAAGATACGCTATTAAGAGAAGCAATTTTGAAATTTATCACAAAAGTAGTTGGATAGATGGTTACATGGGGCACATTTTATTAAGAACAAAATATACGTATGATCATAGTATAAATCAGGAAAGTAGGCTGGACACATTTTATATCTCACGCGAATATATAAAATCATAGATACATGGAAAATATCAGACCATAATACAGTGTCTTTGGCAATTAAGATGCAGGGGCGGAAAAATGGGGAGCGGGAACCTGGAAGCTAAACAATATACTCAGAGATTGGAATACCAGTAAAGGATGAAAGAAATCCTAATAGAATATATTTGCAAAAGACATTACAATATAAGCGATGAGTGGTAAAAAAAATCTCATCCGATGTAAAACAAAAATATCATGCAGGATGAAAACTAAACTATCAAAAATAATCAACGAAAACACGGAGAATAGTGAAAAAATACAACAAGCAAAAATGGGAATGAAAAAGATACAAGACGAGGAAAACTATGGTTTCAAAATTAGGTCCGGAAAATGTTATGAATTATACAAGAAAGCAAGGGGTTTGCATAAGAGAGAGGATATAAGGAGACGATAGGAACAAAAAATGAATAATAATAAAGTAAGAAACGTAATTTAAGACGCGAAGGATAAAATAATGGAACAAGTATAGTCATATTAGAGAGAATTAAATACAACACATAATATTAGCGAAGATGAAATAAATACTTAATTCATACAAATACAAACTTCAAACAAAAGGTAAATGAACCAAAATTAATTTTTGTAGAATTAATAACAAGAAAGTGATGCAAGAATAAAAACTTTAGCAAAAAGGGAAGTCACCGGAATCAGATGGCCTAACCCTAGAATTTTACAAATCATGTAGTAAAGTATTGACATCACTTTTACAAACATTATAACACAACGTATTATTCCAAGGGGAAATGTATATTATAATCCTCTACTGGTGATGCTAACCAAGGACATCAAAGAAACGTTCACGTTGACATCAACGGAAATGCCCCCGAGACGTTACTGGTGGTGTCTGGAATTCGTAGCTGAAACTGTTTAATTACTTAATTAAATGACGTTGTAATTGTATAATGAATCAAGTGACGTCACAGATACGCTCAAATATGTGAGTGTCAAACCAAACTACAAAATATCATCGACGATTATACAGTAAAAGTAAAAAAATATCGCAGACGTATGGTTGTTATTGATATAATTGTTTACTCAGTTTCCGCTGTTATTGCTGGAACCGGATTATTATTATCAACAATAACAATGACAGCACCTGCAGTTGTAACAATTGTCGTTTCAACGGCAACAACATGCGCAAGCATTCTTAGTATTATCGCTAAGAAGATATCTACGTGTACAAATGATAAATTACACGATTACATAATAAAACTACACACAGTAACAACATCTTATTCTAAACTATCATCGTATATTTCGGCGTACCTCAGCGATGGTAAAATATCTGATGAGGAGTTCGTAAGGATAATGAAAACCTACGATGAAGCATTTAAAATCGCTAGCGATTCTAGTGATAAAGTAATTTGTGATAAGAGGGAAGACTGAATTCCAGAGAGAACGCATTGCGTTCTATTAAAATAATAATTAAATACGAAGTATTTTAAATAAATGTCGGCGTTAGAACTATTACAACAGATCGTCACTAATACAACGCCGTCAAAAACTACTATGATGTCATTAAGTTCGACCAATCCTGAATTTAGCGTTAACTTTCCAACTGCAATTCCAGCAAATGAAATAGCATTAGCGCAATTACGAGTTTATCATAGCTGGCCAAATATCAGGTCAAAATCGTTTGGTGGACTACCAGCAAACAATTCACTTGTATTTGCGAATAAGAATAAACCTGATGGAACTCCTGATTGGCAAGTTGTTGGAATTTCAACGGGCAGTTATCAAATAGAACAGATTAATGATGAGTTCCAACGCAGAATTAAATCTATCACAGGAAAAGAATCGAAAATAGCAATCACTGTTTACGAACCAACATTATCGGCGGCGATTGAAATAAATTCCCCTGATTATGTTGTAGATATTTATCAAAGTTCGATCAGATCAGTGTTAGGATGGCCTGATGTTCCTCCAGACCAAAAGTCAAATGGAATTCCAGAACCAGCGCGGGAAGAATTTAAGACAAGCGAAAAAAGATTCATTAAAGATCCAGAATATCGAAATAAAAATCCATGGCATTATATAAAATTTGAATTTCATCCAAGCAACAATGAACATTAATTTACTGATTTTGACGGTAAAAGGATCCCCAAGATAACTAGATCAGTATTTAATGTCATCAAAGACGCCAGGACGAAGACTGATAGAGATATTGTTGAGGAAGAATTTTTTAAAATATTTTTTAATGTTCTTAAGCCTGAATACGATAAAACACTTAATGATTTAAGAAGTTTATTTATTTCATTATCACAACATTTTGACGATGGTGTAAAAAATCAGATAATCGAAACAATAAAACATTTAAATGGGATCTTATTTGATTTATACATCGCCAATCGAAGTATTATAAAAACTGCGACTGAATCTGAAAATTCTTACGCAGGTCCAAAACTTAAGCAATTATTTCTTGATCATTACAAAATAACAGAAAAAGATTTACAAACATTTATAATACCAAATTTAAATAACGCTGAAATAAAAAGCAACTCAATGATGTCATTGATGAATATTTCCCTAAAGTATTTGCAGCGTGGATAAAAATAGCCCCACCACAGGTTATTCTTAAACACAATAATGATCCATACGGTGGAGGCCGTCATATCTCGCCTGGTATTGTTAATATAACATCAATGATCGCAGTCAATTTAGTATGTGATGTAATTGATGGCAGCTATCAAGTAGATCTTTCAAAAAGTAGCACTGCTGAGCAGGGGTATATATTATATTCATTCAGTCCTCAAGCGCCACCCGGGTGGTTAATTATATCTGAACCAATTAACCCCGTTTATCTACGTGTACATAATCCGTTATTATCAAGGATACATTTCAAACTTACAGACCAAATAGGACGTATTTTGGATTTGCAGAATGAAGTTTTAAGTATTAATCTGTATGTGAGATCATAGAGCGTTATATCGCAAAACGAAAAAAAAAATATCCGAATCTAACTCGGATCAGAATATTTTTTTTACTGGGGTAAATCGTAATTATCAGAATAAAATATTATAAGTAAATAACCTGTATACTAGTTTTGCCAGGGATTTCGTTTAGCCATTATCACATTAACTCTACCTTCACTTTCATTTTCACAATTCTCTCTTAATTGTCTTATACGAAGGTTCACAATCTTTTTCTGTTCGTATTCATGAGATAATTCTAACTTAATTTTGTCTATAGCGTTTGAGAGAGGTACAAACAATTTTACCTGATTATCTGTAACTGTTGCCAGCGACTGTAACATTGCCTGCTGGATAAACTTCATGAATTTATAATCAGATGGTAAAGTGTATCTGTTCTCTAATTTCCGTTGTTCTAATGATTCAAAGTCAGACAGAATTTTTTTCAGGATTAAGATTATCAGATATATTTATACCCTTATGTTGTAATATTTTAATCGCAGAAATAATAACATTAATGTTTTCGGAATTCATTATATTCATTATGTTTGTTTAATATAAAAATAAAATCAGAATAATATTAATAAAATAAAAATAATAGTCCCTAAGGACTGTTTCAAGATGATTATATACATATGATTATGATTATATACATATGATTATGATTATGATTATATCTTAATTACGGACAGCACATTTTAACCCCATGTGATCCCCTAGGTTGTCAAAGAACATCCTAGCAGGATCAGAGGTTACACATAAACTTAATTCTAAGAACTTAACTAACTTATCCTAGGACAGCACATTTTAACCCCATGTGATCCCCTAGGTTGCCAAACAACATCCTAGCAGGATCAGAGGTCACATACAAACTTAATTCTAAGAACTTATCCTAGGACAACACAGTTACATATAAACTTAATTCTAAGAACTTTAAATCTAGGACAACACAGTTACACACAAACTTATCTTAAAGACAGTACTACGGGCCTTCTCTACGTTCAATAGAAATTTTTGCACACTCCCCCATCATAATCACCCAGGGAATGGAAAATTGCACCCACCAAGTGACATGGTGGGAGAGTGTACAAATTTTCTATTGAAACCTAGACGGGATGGCTTACGCCCCATTAAATAAGAAATTTTGGCATAATATCGCCTTTCGCCCGACAGTATGCCGGTCACGAGATTCGAACCACGGACCTTGAGTACGAGAATCCAGCGCGTTAGCAATCGGCCATCAGACTTCAATATGTATACATAACGAAAACATTATTATATAGTTAAAGCGTAATGTACTTAAAGTATACAGGATAAAATCACAATTTATTGTAAAATGTATTGTGGATTTCTTAATAAAATCACAATTTATTATAAAATGTATTGTGGATTTCTTAATAAAATCACAATTTATTGTAAAATGTGAATTTATTTTCAGTTTCCAAATACTTGAGGCTACATTACACAAAACCCACAGCTAAAAGTCTGTATTAATCAGACGTTGCCAAGGATACCAAAATAATCGATAAGTTATACGAACACGCAATGCCATGCTCATTTCTAAAAATAACCTT